>CAUYON010063484.1:0-16796 GCA_963573935.1 Arctocebus calabarensis
TGGTAAATAATCATTAACTCAAAGTTCAAACACCAATTGTATGCCATTATTATGCCAGTTAAAAAACAGCCCCTAGCTCCTATGAGGCTCCCATTTTAAAAACTGGGCAGCACAAAATAAATAAATGCAAAGTGGAAATAAGTCCTATGACAAACATATGAGGCAAAGTAATAGAAAATGACATGGTGGCTCGGCGCCTGTGGCTCAGAGGGCTAAGGCACCAGCCATGTACACCTGAGACGGCGGGTTCGAAACCAGCCCAGACCCGCCAAACAACAATGACGGCTGCAACCAAAAAATGGCTGGGCATTGTGGTGGGCACTGGTAGTCCCAGCTAATTGGGAGGTGGAGGCAGGAGACTCACTTGAGCCCAGGAATTGGAGGTTGCTGTGAGCTGTGATGCCACTGCACTCTATCCAGGGTGACAGCTTGAGGCTCTGTCTCAAAAAAAAAAAAAAAAAGAAAACCATTGTCTGTCTCTTGAGCTATTTGTACCTTTCAGCAATGTATGTACCTATAGGTAGAATTTGAAACATTTTTTCTCTACTTGATTTTTCAAGAATTTGAAAACCATTTGTAAGCATTCATAATTTCTGACAATACTGTTATTTGCATAAGTTCAATAAGAATCTGTTTTGTTCTCTAGGACATGGTGAAGGCACTGGCTATTCTACCAGGGCTTGATTGGAATACCATTTTCAGAGGTGTCCAGACTGTGTTAAGGAATTAAGGTTGGCTTTATAAGGCCAATAAAAAAATCCATTTGAAAGACTGGCCAAATCACCAATAACATTTCCTGATCTGCAGTGAGTAAAGAATGTCACTTTCTGACAGTTCCAGGAATCACAATGTGCTTGGGGACCTCAAGAGAAGAGTAATTTACCCAATGCATACAGGAATCTAATGGCACAGATGAAACCTGGGCTCATGGAAGGTTTTTAAGTCTAGAGAGATTCCTTATTAAAGGTTCCAGAAAAGCCAATTTTAAAAGGAAGAGAAGCCTAATAATTATTTTTGCTGTACTTTATGCAAAAAATCAGACCCAGTACACTGAAAGTACAGTTTATTTTGGAAATTAAATTAGTTCTGCTATAATTTGTTTTTAGTAAATGATAAATTAGAGAGAAAAATGGTTCAAAAGAGAAAAAACTGTGGCCCTGTCTGCACTGCCAGCTCATAAAATGAGAAATAGCTGTTAAAATGACCTGTTAAATGGGAGTAAGAGACTGGGCCAAAGAATATAGAATTACATACAGCAGTTGTATTTGCTCTGAAGCCTTAAGGCTCAACAAAGTTTATCTATTGGCTACACCAGAAAATCTGTGCAGTATGTCTATCTTCTGTGTCTATATAGATACCTCAGGAAACATTGGAACATGAATAAGAATTTCCCAGTAAATGGTGTGACTGTAACACAGCCTCATAAATAGCCCCACACCCAACTGATATTTGGGATAACTTTGGATAAGTTCTATAAGGACTCCTAAAGCTAGGTATTATCTTAAGAACAGTGCTAAGTCTGTAAATAAGAATACTAATGTTCTCATTACATGAACCTTAGCCTCAAAATCCAGAACTTTTAGATATTTGTAGGTAACTGCTAAACGGTTTCACTCTCTTACCCTACACCCAACTTGTCTTCATCCCTGCCAGTGTAAGAGAGCCAGAAAGCCATAAATATATGCAAGGTGGCTAAGATTATGTGGAAGCCAAATGAAAGCCCTAAGGATTTCTATGAAAGACAAAGTGAAACGTACAATCTGGCCAAACCACTGTATGAAATTACAAAGAGGGGGGAGAGAAAGGGCCAATTGAGTAGAAATCCTAACAACCAAAAGTCTTCAAGAAGCCAAAAGAAAAACTGTGGGAAGCCATGATGCTAAGCTTCCCTGACCTGGCCAAGCCTTTTAAACTGTATGTGTCAGGAAAAAATAGAAGAGCTGGGGAAGTGCTCTTACCCAGGAATGTTTACCCAGGAAGTGCTTACCCAGAATGTACCATCCTGGGCAAAACTAGTTGCTTATCTCTCTAAGCAACTCCTGAGGACTCAAATGGATGGTCCTCATGCCTAAGAACACTTGAAGCCACTGCCATGCTGGTGCAAAAGTCTGATATGTTGACTTTGGGACAAAACTTAAAGAGTCTGGGTACCATCCACAGTGGTCACTTTTATGAATACCAATGGGAACCATTGGTTGACCAACTCATGCCTCACCGAATATCAAAGATTACTGTGTAAAAATCCAAAGTTGGTTACAGAGGTTGTAGGCATGAGGCCAAGCACTTAGGAAAGAGGAAAAAGAAAATTAAGAGGCTTCTGGGGAGATACTTTTACATTCCCCTGTTGGGCACCTGTGCCAAGAAAGTCAGCCAGGACTGTGTGACATGCAACCAACACAATGCTAGACATAGATGATCCCTGCAGCTTGAAATTCAGTCCTACAGGGAAGCCCTCTTTAAAGATGTACAAATGGACTGTACTAAGTTGTCCATATGTAGAGGAAATTGGTGCTTGCTAGTTCTAGTCTGAACATACTTGGAGTAGGTGGAAGCCTTCCTCACCTGGATGCAGATGGCTACTGAAGTAGTAAAAGTGTTGCCCAGAGAAATCATCCTATAGTTTAGGTTGCCACTCCGGTTTAGATTTGACAATGGGCTACCCTTCATAATATAGACAGTACAAATGATAACTAAAGCTTTGAAAATCACCTGGAAACTATATGTGACATATAGGTCTCAAAGCATGGGCAGGGTAGAGTGCATGAACAGGGCCATAAAAGCAGGAATTGGTAAACTCTGCCAGAGAGCAAAGCTTAAGTGGGTACAGGCCTTGCCACTGTTCTTGTTCAATATTAAATGTACAGCTTCTAAGAGGTCAGGGTATTCTCCTTATGAAATACTGTGTAACATGTCTCTACAATCCTCTGCAGGATTTAGTTGGGACTCTTAAAAGAACTGGGAGAGACTGAATTGAATAGGCAGCTAGAAACACTAGGAAGAGTAGCAAGGTAAATCTCCATTTGGGTAATCAACTGTTTTTTGTTTAGTCTTTTGTGGCGGTACATCCTTTCTCTCTGGGGAATAAAGGGGATCAAGTCTAGGTCAAGGATTGAAACCTGGTCCCCCACAAACCAAGTTAGAAAGGCTCCTACACCATCATCCTGACCACACAAATAGTAGCGAAGGTGAGAGGGATCCTTGCCTGGATTCATCACAGCTGGCTGAAGAGAGCTTCACTGCCTTGTGGGAAGCATGTTTTAAGACAGTCAACATGTGCTGCTCTAACCACATACTGGGAGCTGTCTAGTCAATGCATGGATGAAGCCTGAGGAAATTCCTCGTGGGACTTGCCTTAACTGGACTTTAGACTTTGGGAAAAGAGAGGAGAGATGTGATCTGTGCACCCATACCACTAAGATAGGACAAAAGGTGACTCCTGTATAGCTATAGCTTTTGTGAATGTTAAGGCACCCAAAAGGAAGCTTCCACTCATTATTGAATGTAGTACTCAATAAGTGACATAGGAAAAAGTGAAGACCCGTATGTATAGTAGCCCCTCACCATGGTACAATTAAGGCCTGGGAAGAGAACCCAAGAGGAGTCACAGTCCCTGAAATCTGAATGCTGGTCCAAACCAGGGAAATAGGAAACACCAGCAAGGTGACTCTGAAGTTTGATGCCTGTAATGCCATGCGAGGGTGCTGTAGCAGAAGGAAATGGCAAAGAAACTATAACACAGATCAGAAATACCTTTATGCCTTAGATTTTATAGAAAAAGTGATATAAAGTCAAATGTGAAAGGTGAAAATGTATTATAGAGAGCACCTGAGACAGTGAGGACCACAGCAAAGAAAAATGTGCTCAAAAGAAGTAGTGAAGACAGATTGCTCCATAAAGTCAATTAATAGCGACTCCTGCAGAATCAAGCTGATATTGAGACTCAAAATTAAAACCTATATGGAGCCTCAAAAGGAGGGAATGAGAGAGGATACCTAGGAAGGGTGAGGTCTAGGAGAATAGATGTCTTCTCAAAGAGACCCCAAAGATACACCTGAAGGGTCCTCTCCATCATGACTCAGCTCTTAGGAATTTGTAGAAACTTAACTTCCTAGGACCTGGAAATTTCCACTTGTGTGAAATCCTGTAGTCCTGTGGGGGCTGGAACAGCTTCTCCAGCTTGATTCAAACTGACCAGTGAGAAAGGTACCCAAGGGCTGGAAATTTTTGCCTGGAGACAAAAAGGGAAATTTTTGACTGGAGATAAAAAGGGGAGTGCAACCATTTTGAGATTTTTAGATTTGCTGTAGCACTGCTGGCTGAATAAAACCCCTTGTCTCTTAAATATGGTGTTTGGATGTTCATTCTCTCCATTGGACCTCATTTTCTTGCAACAATGTTTTGGGATGAAATTTCCTTAGCTCCTTTAATAGTGATTATAAATATCAGGGTAGAATTTAAATAAGCAAAGATTTAAGAAAGTTTTCATAACCAATAAAATCTAAGGTTCAGGGTAGTGTTGAAGGCTTTTTGCCTTCCCTTTGTGATGTTCTACCAACATCATGGAAAACTCATGAGGAATAATATTTCCTTACAAGATTTTTTTTTTTTAATTGAGACAGAATGTCACTCTGTCACTCTAGGTAAAGTGCTGTGGCATAAATCTTACTTCACAGCAACCTCAAATTTGGGGATTCAAGTGATCCTCTGTTTTCAGCCTCCCCAGTAGATGGAAGTAGGGTACCTGCCATTATCCCTAGCTAGTTTTTCTATTTTTAATAGAGACTGGGTTCACTCTTGCTCAGGCTGGTTTTGAAATCCTGAGCTTAATAAATCCACTACTCAGCCTCCCAGAGTGCTAGTATTACAGGCATCATTACAGTCTTAATGGGATTTGATCACATCATTTCCAGAATGTGTCTGAAACTCCTTTCAATGGAGTCAAGATCAGGGTGGAGAAAATGGCTGAATGGAAACTGCCAGCAATTATTCCTCAGCACAAACATCAAATTCAACAACTATCCACACATGGAAGCACCTACAGAACCAAAAATCAGGCAGGAGATCACAATACCACTTTTAACACAGTATGAAGGAAAGAATCACTAAAAAATGCACGGAAGAGTATTGCATTGCCTGCACCAGCCATACCCCCATCCTTTAGCAGCACTGTACTATCACCAGGAGTGAAGAGAAAAATCTGTGTGCCCAGGGGCAGGAAAGTAAAGTAATTGGGAATTATTCATTGGAATGCAGGTCCTCTATCCCACAGGTAAGGATAGGACAAGGCAGAATACTTCTGGCATCAACAGAGGGAGCATTTAGACCAGACCAGTTGGAGGGAAATCCACAGCCCCTAAAACTGAGTTCTCCTTAGACCCACCACTGACTGCTAAACAGTGGCCTGGGGCTTCATGAAGACAGTCATTCCACAAAGGCAACAGTGTTTGGCAATTCCTACTGCTGTACTGGCTCCAGGTTAGTAGGTTAGGGGTACACATGGCCCAGTGAGACACGAACAGTGGCAGCCAAGCCAGTATCTATGTCACTCTTTTCTCAAATCCAGGAGGTGTAGGGCAGGAAGAAAGGAAAAGGAAGAGTTCAGAAGACTTTGTTATGCTAGTTGGGTATTAGCTCGGCCATAGTAAAACAAAATAACAAGCAGGCTCTTGAAGTTCCTGAGTCCAGGTCTTATTTCATAGACAGCATTTTTGTGCCCATTTTCAGCTATAAGAAAATACTTTGCCCTGAAAGGAAGGACCCAGACCTGACAAGATCCACTACCTGCAGACTAAAGAGCCCTTGAGTTAATAAACATCAGAGGTACCCAGGCAACAGTCACATGGTCTTTGACAGACACTGGGCTGGTTTTAGGTGTGACCTGGCACAGTCCTAGCTGCAGTGGCTATGGGGCAGTGTCCACATCATTCTTCCCCCAACTCCACCAGTCTAGCAAGGAGCCTGAGGTTATTTTGCCTTGTAACCCAGGATATTTACCCACATTTTACCCAAATCCATTAAGGCAGTAACAACAGCAGTATGTAAGAGTTATAGCTTTACGGGGCTTGGGGCATTTCCAGTGCTGTATAGCTATAGCAGTGTTTTTGAACCTTTTTTATCTCGCAGCACACTTAAACTGATAGTTAAACTTCCACAGCACACTTAAATTATGTTGACCAAAAAAAAAAGGTGAAAAAATATATACTTACAGTCCTTTGAATTTCTTTCAGAAATAATTTAATTAATGATCTTTAAAAGTTTTTGCAGTACAGCTAAGATCCTCTCATGGAGTGTGCTGTGGAAAAATAGTTGAACATCATGGAGCTATACTGACCAAAGACTTACCACTACATTCACTTCTCTTTGACTATCCAGAAAGCCTTCCTTAAAAGGATGGGTTCAAATAAGCCCACATTTCTTAAAGTTTAACAACTTTAAATCAATATCTAACTCTTCAATGCCCAGACATCCATAAATACTCATAAGCATCCAGAAAATCCAGGAAGACATGACCTCACCAAACGAACTAAATAAGGTATCAATAAGCAATCCCAGAGTGACAGAGATATATGACCTTTAGGCAAATAATTCAAAATAGCTGCCCTAAAGGAGCTCAATGAACCTTAAGACAACACATAGAAGGACTTCAGAAGTCCATTAGAGACATTTAATAGAAAAATCGGAATAAAAAAATCAGGCAGAAATTCTGGAGTTGAAAAATTAACCTGTTGGAGAGATGAATTAGAGTCTCTCAACAACAGAATTTATCAAGAAGAAGAAAGAATTACTAAGCTTAAGGATAAGCTATTTGAAAATATACAGTGAGAAGGGAGAAAAGAATAAAGAATAAAAAAGCATGAAGCACATTAACAAGATCTAGAAAATAGCCACAAAAGGGCAATCTGGCATCATTGGCTTTAAGAAGAATTAGAGACTGTGATATACAGTTTATTCAAAGAAATAAAAACAGAACTTTCTAGAACTAGAGTAATATACCCATATTCAGATATAAGAAGGTCATAGAACACTAGACTGATTTAACTTAAATAAGCCTGCCTCAAGGGATTTAATAAACAAGTTCCCAAACATCACAAATAAAGGAAAGATACTCAGAGAAGCAAGAAAAAAGAAAAAAATAAATAAAAGAGCTCCAATACATCTAGCACTCTACTTCTCAGAGGAAATATTAGAGGCCAGGAGAAAGTGGCATGACATATATAATATATTGATCAAACCCCTTAACCCTAGGCCACTAAATCCTGCAAAATTATTTTTCAAACATGAAGGTGACAGATTTTGCCAGACAAGCAAAAGCTGAGCATTTTCATTGACAGCAGACCTGTCCTACAAAAAAATGATGAAAGGAGTTCCTCAAAATGGGAAAAAAAGGACATTAATGAACAATAAGAAATCATCTGAAGGAATACAACTCACTAGTAACCCTATGTACAGAAATACCAAATACTGTATTGTGATAGTTGGGTGTATAAGTCACTTATATCTTCAGTAGGAAGACAAATAAAAAGACATAGATGGAAATAAGGAAGAGTTATAAAACAGATTCGGGATGGAGTTAAAATATAGAATTTCTGTTATATTTCTCTTCTTTATTTGCAGGCAAAGTTGTAACACGTTTAAAATAATTGGTTACACAATGTTATTTGAAAATCTCATGGTACCCTCAAAAACAAAAAACCTTCAATAGACACACAAAAAATAAAAAGCAAAAACTTAAGACATACTACTAGAGAAAATCATTTCCAACAAAAGAAGAGAGAAAGAAAATAAAGGAAAGGAGGGCTACAAAACAACCAGAAATCAGGGCAGTGCCAAAGGAGTAGGACACCAGCCTCATATGCCAGAGGTGATAGATTACCCAGCCCCAGCCAAAACTTCAAAAACACACAAACAAACAACAACAGCAAAAACAACCAGAAAGCAAATGACAATATAGTATCAGTGAGTTTTTAACTATCAATAACACTGAATGTGAATGGATCAAACTTTCCAATCAAATGGCATACAGTGGCTGAATGGATTTTAAGAAACATCCAATTATATGTTGCTTATAGGAAATATACCTCATCTATAGACATATACATAGACTGAAAATAAAGGGATGGAGAAAGATATCCCAGTCAAACAGAACCAAAAAGAATAGTAGATAGTTTTCCATCAGATAAAATAGATTTCAAAACAAAACCTGTAAAAAGAGAAAAAGAAAGGGGTTAATTACACAAGTGGAAATAACTATTCTAAATAAATATGTATAAATGCACACACATACATACACACACTCAACTCTAGAGCATCCAGCTATATAAAGCAAAGACTATTAGAGCTAAAGTGAGAGATAGACACCAATACAATAATTTTTGGAAACCCCAACACTCCACTTCCAGCATTGGACAGATCATCCCAACAATATAAACAAAATATTGGACTTTAATATGTACTATAGACCAAATGGACATAATAGGTATTTACAGATCATTTTATCTAACAACTGCAGAAAGCACATTCCTCTCCTAAGCTCAGAGGTTATTTTGAAGGAAAGATATGTTAGATCACAAAACAAGTCTTAAAATATTAAAAAATATTGATAATCACATCAAGTATTACCTCTAACAACAATGGAATGAAACTATAATTCCCTAGAGTAAGCCAAACCCAAAATTAGTAGATGAAGAGAAACAGTAAAGATCAGAGGAGAAATAAATGGAATCCAAACAAAACACATAAAAGATCAATAAAATAAAAAGTTGTTTTTGGAAAAGATACATACAATTGTCACAACTTTAGCCACACTAAGGACAGAGAAGACTCAAATAAACTAAAGCAGAGATGTAAAAGATATTATAAGTGATATTGCAGATATTCAAATGATCATTAGAGACTAAGATGTGTAACTACTAAAAAACCAAGAAGAAATGTATTCATTCTTAGACATATACTATTTAGCAAGATTGAACCAGAAAGAAATCCAAAAACCTGAATAAACCAAAAACAAGCAAGGAGATAGAAATAGTTCTTTGTTCTCCTAACAAAGAAAAGCCCAAGACCTAATGGTATCACTACTGAATTCTACCAAGCATTCAAAGAAATAATAGCAATCCTACTTCAACCATTCCAAAAAATCAAAGAGAAAGGAATGCCCTCAAACTCATTCTATGAGGCCTGTAGACGTCAAACCAAAGACACATCATAAAAAGAATACTGCAGGCAATATCTCTCTAATAAATATATATGCAAAAATCTACAACTAAATATTAGCAAATTGAATTCCATGACAAATATAAAATTAAAAATAAAAATATTATTCATCACAATCTAGTGAGATTTCATCCCAGGGATGCAAGCAATGGTTCAACATATACAAATTTATGTGATACATAAAAAGAATACTGCAGGCAATATCTCTCTAATAAATATATATGCAAAAATCTACAACTAAATATTAGCAAACTGAATTCCATGACAAATATAAAATTAAATAAAATTAAAATTAAAAATATTATTCATCACAATCTAGTGAGATTTCACCCAGGGATGCAAGGATGGTTCAACATATACAAATCAATGTGATACATCATGTCAACAGAATAAAGGACAAAAATCATAATGATCATTTCAAATGATACTGAGAAAGAATTTGATAAAATTCAACATCATTTCATTATAACAACTCTAAAAACTGGGAATAAAAGGAACCTATTTTGGCTCAGTCCCCATAGGACAGTGATTACTGTGCCAGCCATATGCACCAAAGCTACGGGGTTAGAGCCCGGTCCAGACCAGCTAAACAACAATGACAACTGTAACAACTAAAAAATAGCTGGGCATTGTGGTGGGCTCCTGTAGTCCTAGCTATTTGGGAGGCTGAGATGAGAGAATCACTAAGCCCATGAGTTTGAGGTTGCTGTGATCTGTGACGCCATGGCACTCTACCAGGGCAACATAGTGGGACTCTGTCTCAAAAAAAAAAAAAAAAAGGAACCTATCTCAGTATGATACAAATAATGTATAACAGACCCATAGCCAGTACCATATCAAATGAGGAAAAACTGAAAGTCTTTTTTCTAAGATTTGGAATGAGACAATGAGACAAGGATGTTCACACTCACTACTGTTAATCGACATAGTACTGGAAGTTCTAGTTAAACCAATAAGATGAAAGAAAGAAGTCAGATTATCCTTGTTTGTAGATGATATGATTTTGTATCCAGAGAAACATAAAGACTCTACAAAAAAACTGTTAAACAAATTTAGCAAAGTTGCCAGATATATCAACAAACAAAACTCAGCAGCATTTTTACATGCCAATGATAATGTTCGAAAGAAACCAAGAAATAAGTCTCATTTATAATAGCTAGAAATTAAATAAAATATCTCATATTTATTGAGATAGTAAATAAAATATATTTGTTATCTCATTTGTTATAGCTACAAATGAAATAAAATATCTCATATTTATAATATCCATGATTTAGAATCAACCTAAGTGTCTATCAATGGATGAATGCATAGGTGGCACTCATAGTTCAGTGGGCAGGGTGGAGGGCACATACTCAGAGGCTGGAGGGTTCAAATCTGGCCCAGGCCAGCTAAAATAGCAATAACAATTGAGACAAAAAATATAGCCAGGCATTGTGGCACTCTACCCAGGGCAACAGGTTTAGACTCTGTCTCAAAAATAAATAAAATAAACCTATCTCTTAAATACAGTATAATGAATGAATGAAGAAAGAAATGATGGTACATATACACAACAGAATATTATATAGCCATAAAAAGACCAAATCTTACCATTTGCAAAGACATGGCTGGCACTGGAGACCATTATGTTAAATGAAAGAAGCCAAACACAAACAGACAAATCTCAAATGTACTCAATCATACGTGAAAGTTAAATATTAAAAATAATAGATCTCATAAAGACAAAGAGTAGAATGAGTTACCATAGGATGGGAAGAGTAGGAAGAAGTAGGGGATAAAGTGAGGATGGTAACAGGTTCAAAAATATAGGTAGTTAGATAGACTGAATAATATTTGATAGCACACCAAAGTGAATATAACCAACAATAAGTTAGGGTCTACTTGAAAATAACTATTATAGAACAAAGAAACTGGAATATACTTAACACAAAAAATGATAAATGCCTGAGGTAATTAATGGATACTCTAATTATCTTAAACTGATTAATTCATATTGCATGCCTGCATCAGAACATTACATGTATCCTATAAAAATATACACCTTTTGTATACTCATAACAATAAAAAATAAATAAGCAAAAAAAATTTCAGGAAAAATTAATCAAGGAGCTATCATCTTTTTTTAGGAGAAAAAAGCTGACTTTTTTTTGAGACAGAGCCTCAGGCTGTCACTCTAGGTAGAGTGCAATGGCATCACAGCTCACAGCAACCTCCAACTTCTTGGCTTAAGCGATTCTGTTGCCTCAGCCTCCCAAGTAGCTGGGACTACAGGCGCCTGCCACAACGTCCGGCTACTTTTTTGGTTGGAGTTGTCATTGTTGTTTGGCAGTCCTGGACTGGATTCGAACCGGCCACCTCTGGTGTATGTGGCTAGCGCCAAGCCATGATTTTATGTTTTTATCTATATTCAGATTCCACAGAGTATGTATAGAAGGCAGCTTCATTTATACACATAGACTCAGTATATACATGCATACATATGTGCCTCTGTGTGTATACGTATATAATTGATCTCTGCCCCTGTTTCTTGGCACACAGTTTCTAAAACTCTTAGACTGCAAAGTGATAAGTGATTTTCTGTATGCTCATGAGATGGCTAGTGGCTGTGGCTCCTAAGTAACTTCAGAATGGGGCTAACAACTAGGGTAATAATCCAGATGATTAGAGAATTGTTCTACTGCCCAGGTTGGAGGGTTGTGGTATAATCAAAAGCTCACTGCAGCCTTGAACTCCTGTGTTCAAGTGACAGTTTTGTTTCAGTCTCCATTGTACTGGAACTACAAGTGTGTGCACAATGCCTGGCTAATTTTTCTTACTTTTTAAAAGACAGGTCTCCCAATGTTATCCAGGCTAGTCTGGACCTCCTGGCTTCAAGCAATCCTCCTGCCTTGGCCATTGGAGTCTTTGGGACTACAGGTAAAAGCCCCCAAGCCTAGACAGGTTTAAACGTTTACGCCTACTCTTAGACCTCTAAGGAAGAGAAAAGGGCAGAAAACTTAGATTATTATCAGTGGTCAATGATTTTATCAACCATGCCTACATAATGAAATCATAAGAGAAACCCCAAAGGTCAGGGTTCAGAGAGATTCTAGGTTGCTAAATGCATGGAGATCTAGGTGGATTGCATAGCTGAAGAAGGTAGGCAAATTCCCAGCCCTTTTCCCATATCTTGTTCAGTGTACCTCTTCATCTGGTTGTTCATCTTTAGCTGTTGTGATATCCTTTATGGTAAACAAGTAAGGGAATATTTTCCTGAATTCTACAAGCTACTCTAACCAATTATGGAACCCGAGAAGAGGGTCTTGGGAAACTTTGTTATGCAGTTAAATTAGAAGCTATGGGTAACCTGGGATTGCAATTGGCATCTGAAGTAGAGAACAGTCTTGTAAAACTGAATCTTTAAGCTATGGAGTCTGCACTAACTCCAGTTAGTGTCAGAGTTCAACTAAATTATAAAATACCCAATAGACGTCAAAGAATTGGCCAATATAGGAGGAAAAAACCCACAACTTTTTTCTTAGAAGTAAATTATATATGCAAAACAATGTGTTATGTATGTGGAATTTTCATACAACCCTAAGTATTGAACCTTTTTGTTTTTTTTTTTTTAGAGACAGAGTTTCACTTTGTCACCCTCAGTAGAGTAACGACAATAGAGTGTCGCCCTCGGTAGGCAGCTCACAGCAACCTCTAGCTCTTGGGCTTAGGTGATTCTCTTGCCTCAGCCTCCAGAGCAGCTGGGACTATAGACGCCTGCCACAACGCCTGGCTGTTTTTTGTTGCGGTTTGGCTGGGGCCGGGTTCAAACCCGCCACCCTTGGTATATGGGGCCGGTGCCCTACTCACTGAGCCACAGGTGCTGCCCTAATACTGAACCTTTGACAGTACATATTTGCAGGTATACCTCAGAGATATTGCAGGGCTGGCTCCAGATTACCATATTAAAGTGAATGTCACAATGGAATGAGTCACATGGACTCTATTAAGCATGTGAAGAAAACTAAATTATTCTTCTCTAAATTACTGAAGATGTCAGTTAAAGTTAAAAGGTTAAAACACTGAAATACAGTTCTGTCCCTCTTCTCTGCCTTTGTCAGCTCTGAAACAGACCTCAGAGTCAGCAGTGTCAAAAGATCCAGGAGTACATTTTACTTTCCCATAAATTTACCTTCCGATATTTTCCCACTTTTCAAAAGCCTAGATATACTGTTCTTTGTCTTTTCACTAGATAGGATTTGAGGTCTTCAATGAAGTACCATTTAAGAAAGGGCCCCTAAACCACTCCCTTGAACAAGAAATACTTTTGAACGAAGACTTGTCCTATGTGCTAGAAGAGTCCTAAGTGCTGGGTACCATACATGTTAATAAATTTCTTTTTATTCTGTTGTTGTTTGTTATTCTGATTTTTATTTTCAGGGAATTGTCTCAATTAAGAACCAAAAAAAGGAAAGAAGAGAAATTATCCGTTATCCTCTACATGTTTAATAATATTATATCTAAAAAATGTACATACCTAAACTAAAAAAATATTTTACTGCTAAAAAAATGTTCATTACTATCTGAACTTTCACTAATTTGTAATCCTTTTGCTGATGGATGGTCTTGCCTTAATATTGATGGTGACTGTTGAAGGTTGAGGTGGCTCTGGCAATTTCCTAACATAAAATAATAGTGAAGTCTGTTACATTGATTGATTGACTCTTCAAGATTGATTTTCTGTAGCATGTCCATGCTGTTTGTTGGAATAATTGAAACTTTGAGAGAGAGACTCGAATTCCTTTATCTGCAAGGAAGTTAAGAAGGCAACAGGTGTTTTACTTAGAGTCATGTAAGATGGGACTACAGAGCAGGAGGTCATCGACATACTGAACTAAGGTTGAAGGAGAGGGATCATAGGACTGGAGGTCTTGTAATAATGTTTGGCCAAATAAACAGGGGATGTCACGGAATCTCTTGGGGAGTACAAGTAAGTAGGGAAGAAGTCTGAGAAGTAGGGTCAATCCAAGTGAAGGCAAATAGGTCTTGGCAAATAGTGTACAAAGGAATGGAGAAGAAGGCATCTTTGAGGTCTAGCACAGAGAAATAAGTGGTTTGAGGTGGGATGGTTAATAGGAGGTTGTATGGATTAGGGACTACTGGATGTATAGAAATAACCACAGAGTTGATGAGTCTTAGATCTTATACTAAGTGATAGGTGCCATTAGGTTTTTTAATTGCTAGTATGGGAGTATTGTATGGTGAGTGGGCTGGTCATAAAACTCCTTTTTTTAGGAGATCTTGTATAATAGGTTGGTGTCCTAAGAGACTTGATTGGGGAAGTGGGTATTGATGTTGACAAGGAAAAATAGAGGAGTATTTTAGTTTAACAAGAAATGGAGAGCAGGAGGCAATTGAGGGGGTTTTAGTATCCCAAACCTTAGGATTTACTTGCTATGGTGGAATGGGCAAGGGTGATGAGTCTTTGATGGTTTGGGAAAGGATGAGGCAGAGTGTGGCAGAAGGAGATGGGTCAGCATCTATTAAATTAAAATTAAAAGTTAGAGTGGTACCTAATTTGGAAAGTATGTCACATCCCAGAAGGGGAACTGGACAGGAAGGCAAAACCAAAAAGGAAGGTATAAATGAGAAATTGCCAATCATGCAGTGTAAAAAAGCAGTTTTGACGTGGGCAGTGGGAGAAACCCTCTACCCCAACAATAGAGGTGGGTGAAAGGGAGGTAGGACCACCAAATTCTTTGAGAGCTGAGAAACTAGCTCCTGTGTCTAAATAGGAAGGCAATCATTCTACTTGCCACCATCAGGGTTACCCTTGGCTCTGCAGAGGTGATCTTTGTCGGGTGAGAGAAACCAGGGTCCCATCAACCTTCAGAAAAGGCAAGTCCCAACATGTCTGCTATAGGTGCCACAAGTTGGCTGGCCTCATGTCCTCTCTGGGCCAAGGGGCAGTCAGCCTTCCAACGGCCCTTTTTTTTTTTTTTTTGCACAGAGGGCACGGCCCTGGCAGGGGTCTGGGATTCTGGGATTTGGGCAACGTTGTACCCAGTGGCCTTCTTCACCATATTTGTAGCATGGTCCAGGTGGCTGAGTCATGAAGCAACCTTTGGTTCCTGATGACTTAGGTAGGTTAGGAATGATGGCCTCAGTGACACTGTTTGTAATGCTTTTGATAATATGGCATTTGATAATCTTGGGTTTGAGATTTTTTATTTTCCCTTTGAAAAACATCATCTCGTCTTGTGTAAACCTTAAAGGCTGTGTCTAAGATCACAGCTTGGGGTGTTAGGGGTCCGTGCTCCAAGCGCTTTAGCTTAAGTTTGATGTCAGGGTAACTTTGGTTAAAGAAATAAGTCATGAGAACATTTTCCCCATCTATTATTTCAGGATCTAAATTAGTATATTTAACAAAAGCCTTGGTAAGGCATTGGAGGAAAGCTGAAGGATTTTCAGACTTACCTTGTATGACTTCCCCGTGATTTATCATAATTGATAGCCTTTTTGGCGGAAGAAACAAGTCCACAAAGAATGCAGGTAATAAAAATGTCTCTACTTTTTTTCTCTGCATTATAATTCCAATTTGGTTGGGAGCTAGGGACTATGGTGTCACCTGTAAGATTCTCATTGTTTGACATATGAAATTGATCTGCACCTCTTTCACCCTCTCCCACACTTGTTTGCACTCATTAGAGGTTAGAGTATTGGCTAAAATAACAAAAACATCATGCCAAGTAAGTTGACATAGTAATTAATTGAAATTATTGAACAAAATGAGAAGGATTAGAAGTTTTTAAGTAAACATTTGAAAAAATGCTCGTCATCCTTAATTATTAGAGAAATGAAAATTAAAACCACCATGAGATACCATCTAACACCAGTGAGAATGGCTTATATCACAAAATCTCAAGATTGCAGATGCTGATGCGGATGTGGGGAGAAAGGAACTCTTTTACACTGCTGGTGGAACTGCAAACTAATAAAACCTTTTTGGAAGGAAGTATGGAGAAAGCTCAAAGAACTCAACCTAGACCTCCCGTTTGATCCTGCAATCCCTTTGCTGGGCATCCATCCAGAAGAAAAAAAAAAAAAAACTTTTATTATAAAGACATTTGTATGAGGCTGTTTGTCACTGCCCAATTTACAATTGCTAAAGTGTGGAAACAGCCTAAATGTCCTTCAACCCAGGAGTGGATTGGTAAGCTATGGTATATGTATACAATGGAATATTACTCAGCCATCAAAAATAATGGAGACTTTGTTGCATTTGTAGTAACTTGGATGGAGGTGGAACATATTATTCTTAGTGAAACATCACAGGAATGGAGAAGCAAAAATCCTATGTATTCAACTTTGATTTGAGGACAATTAATGACAATGAATGACACAGTGGGGCAGGGGGGAAGGAGAGAGCAGATAGAGAAGGAGGGAGGGGGTGAGGGGAAGAAAACCAAAAAGAAAATAGTGTCTAACTTTCATATAAATTGGATTCAATTCTGACTAAAGTATATTACTTAAATATTAATTTTGTAATTCAACTTGTCAATATGTTGTTTAGGATATTGCATCCTCATCTATAAGTGAAACATGTT
>CAUYON010063487.1:0-31931 GCA_963573935.1 Arctocebus calabarensis
TGTCCACTGGACTTTCTAAAGATTTATCATTACTTTCAATTAATGTGAATGGTTTAAATTGTCCTCTAAAGAGGCATAGGTTGGCTGACTGGATACAAAAACTCAGGCCAAATATCTGTTGTATACAAGAATCTCACCTTAGCTCAAAAGATAACCTTAAACTCAAGGTGAAGGGTTGGTCATCTGTATTCCAGGCAAATGGAAAACAGAAAAAAGCAGGTGTTGCAATCTTATTTGCAGATACAATAGCCTTTAAAGCAATGAAAGTAAAGAAGGATAAAGATGGACATTTCATATTTGTTAAGGGTACCACTCAATATGATGAGATTTCAATTATTAATATGTATGCACCCAACTGGAATGTGCCTGAATTTATAAGACAAACTCTAATAGACATGAGTAATGTGATTTCCTCCAGCTCCATAGTAGTTCGAGATTTTTTTTATAATTTTATTGAATCATAATTGTGTACATTGGTGCAATAATAGGGCACAATGTGCTTCATATGCATTCAGAAATATTTTGATTGTACTGTTACAGATAGCCTTCATGGCATTTTCTTGATCACTATATAAAGACATTGATACTCTACCTTTAATAAGTTTCACTAAGATGCACTGTAGGTGTGTTCCCACTAATTGCCCTGCCTCCACCCATCCTCACCCCACCCCGCCCCTCCATTTCCCCTTTCCCTGTATTCTTGTGCTATAGTTGGGTTTTAGCCTTCATATGAAAGCTATAAATTAGCTATATTAGGGCTGAGTATATTGGATACTTCTTCTTCCATTCTTGAGATACTTTGCTAAGAAGAACATGTTCCAGCTCCATCCATGTAAACACAAAAGAGGTAAAGTCTCCATCTTTCTTTAAGGCTGCGTAATATTCCACGGTGTACATGTACCACAATTTATTAATCCATTCGTGCATCGATGGGCCCTTAGGCTTCTTCCATGACTTAGCAATTATGAATTGGGCTGCAGGTATTTATTTTTTATTGTGATTAATGTGAGGGTACAAATGATTCAGCTACATTGTTCGTGTTTCTAAGGTGAAGTTCAAGTTGTAGCTGAGCCCTCGGCCAATTGTCCCCCACCTTCCCTTCCCATTCTGTTCCTTCTTACTCCCCTTCACTAGAATATTATTGTGTTTTCTCACTCATGTGGTCGTGCAATTGTTTATACACTAGTTTCATATTAGTATTGATACATTGGATACTTTTTTACCCATTCTTGAGATACTTCACTAAGAAGAATGTGTTTCACCTCCATCCAGGTAAACATAAAAGATACAAAGTCTCAGGGCGGCACCTGTGGCTCAAAGGAGTAAGGCGCCGGCCCATATACCAGAGGTGGCGGGTTCAAACCCAGCCCAGCCAAAAGAAAAATAAAAGATACAAAGTCTCCCCCTTTTATTATGACTGAATAGTATTCCATGGTGTACGTAGACCACAGCTTGTTAATCCATTCCTGGGTTGGCGGGGACGTGGGTTGCTTCCACGTCTTGGCAACTGTGAATTGACCTGCAGTAAAAACACATTTTAAATAAACGTTCATTGTGTTTGTTTCTGCTTTTTCTTGCATTTTATTTAAAAAAAAGTATTAAAGATTGCGTTTTGGCTCAGCACCTGTAGCACAGTGGCTACAGCGCCAAGCATGTATACAAAGGCTGGGCCAGCTAAACAACAATGACAACTGCAACAAAAAACTCGCCAGGCATGGTGGCAGGCGCCTGTAGTCCCAGCTACTCGGGAGGCTGAGGCAAGAGAAGCGCTTCAGTCCAAGAGTTAGAGGTTGCTGTGAGCTGTGATGCCATTGCACTCTACAGAGAGTGATATAGTGAGACTGCTTCAAAAAAAAAATAATAATAATTGCGCTTTGAGAACCAGGCTGTGTGGACGTCGTTGGTGAATTTCTTTTGTGTTTGTGCAGGGTTGTCCTCTGCTCCGTACCTTCTTTATGTCACTGCTGAGACAGCCACACCACGGCACTGTCTTCAACAATAAGTGTTTTGATGGTCCTTGGGGTTTTATTCCCAAGCCATAAGGGGAAGCTGTGTCTCCTTGTCTGCTTGTTTTCATTGCGTTCCGTCACTGCTGTGGATATTTCTTTATCCCTAAATCCACCAGGGACTCTTTCCCGAAATTACTTGAGCTCTTGGACGGTTTTGTTTGTTTGTTCTTTCTGTAGAGAAATGTACTAACGGTTTCTCCTTGTAAAGAACGTGAGTGCTCTCTCCTGCACGCAGTCATAGACAAGTGTAATTATGTAAGTCGTCAATTTACTCTTGAGGAATCTGCATTTCTGCATTCACTTTCTGCTTTTTAAAGTAACAATCTCGTCCAGGCAAGGGGCTCACACGTGGAATCCTCGCACTCTGGGGGCTGAGGCAGGAGGATCACCTGAGATCAGGAGTTCAAGACCAGCCTGAGCAAGGGTGAGATCCCATCTCTACTAAAAATAGAAAAAACTAGCCAGGCATGGTGGCAGGTGCCTGAAGTCCCAACTACTCGGGAGGTGACTCAGGAGGATCACTGGAGACCAAGAGTTTGAGGTTGCTATGAGCTATGACACCACAGCACTCTACCCAGGGCAGTAGAGTGAGACTCTGTCTCAACATAAATAAAGAAACGAATAAATAAAAACAAAAGAAAATAGCTTGAGGTCGCCCTTGGCCCTTAATTATTAAAAAGAAAGGAGAGTTGGTAAACCATAAATTCTGCAGACGTCATTTATAGGGGGCACTTGGTCTGGGTTCAACCCCTCCGTCATTAAATCTAACTTTGACAGATTTATAAATCACAGATGAATTTCAGAAATAATTTTGGATTGGGGGCAGGACACAATTATAAGATGGACTTTACCTAACAAATGCAATGACTATAATTCGATTCTTTGCACCCTCAATGAATTCCCAACAATTAAAAAAAAATAATGATTTTATAGCAGTCGTCATTTATTAGATATTCTCTGTGGCTGCCTCTGGGCAGAAAGGATTTAAAAAATAAATGTTTCTTGTTTCTTGGAAGGTAAATTTCAAACACTGGTGTAACGAAGTTAAAAGATTGTTAATGAAAAAACCAGACTCGGTGAAATCTTTTAAAGAATTTTATGCTGAACCTTGTATAAGTGCCTGTGAAGAGGTTTTGAAAAAGTGCCTGGTTGGGCACGGTGCCTGTAGCTCAACCACTAGGGCACCAGCTACATCCACCAGAGCTGGTGGGTTCGAATCCAGCCTACGCTTATCAGACAATAATTACAACTAGAACCAAAAAGTAGCAGGGCGTTGTGGTGGACGCCTGTATTCCCAGCTACTTGCGAGGCAAGAGAATCACTTAAGCCCAAGAACTGGAGGTTGCTGTGAGCTGTGATGCCCCAGCACTCTATTGAGGGTGACAAAGTGAGACTCTGTCTTTAAAAAAAAAAATTGCATGGTTGGATTACATTTTGGTTTTATATGTTTCAGGGAGATAGGATTTGCAGATAAAATCACAAATCAATACCTGCAAGGTTCTCACAGGTTGAGCATAGAATATGTCAACACTTAGAAACCACAGGTGGGTTCTGTACTTGGCAATTGGTTCCGAGAATAAGCTTTGTCTAAAAGTTAAATGAGGTTTTTTTCTTTTATTTGTTTGAATCTGTTATGTGATAACCATCCCAGCAAAGAAAACACCCGTTATAGTCAGTTTCATGGATTGGGAGGCATGACTTGACCCTTCCCTGGCACAGCCTCCTCTTGCCACAAATGAATCTGTTGTGTCAGCCTTGATGACTTGTGTTTTCACATTAGTTGCGAGAGCTAAACTCCAAGACAGAGGGGATGTCCCTGTGGCTTCCCGTCACCTCCTGGCTTGTGCCTTGCTTTTAATGCTCTTCTGGGGTCCCCTTGGCCAACATGGGGGGCGTTCAGTCAGTGCCGATCTTAGGATTTTACTTTTATTTTGCAAGGCACACCGTTTCAAAGATGTGGATGCATTCTGTCTGGTCGCCCATGAGAAAGATATTTGCGTTTCTCTGCAGGGGCACTTGGCAGTTTCTGCCATGGTCTTCTGCAATTAAAACAATTTTCTTACCTAAAAAAAAATGCAGTATATGGTAAAAATTGTATAGGGTAGGGGAGAAGTTTTAGGAACCCAAACCAGGCTGTTTATAAGCATGCTATTATTTAGACTTATGCAGTTCCCTCTGTGTAAGGTATTTCTCTTTTGCTTTGATTATTTCTTCTGCCTGTTATAAGCTTCCTTTGGGCAAATGTTCTTATTTCTCTTCCCTAAATAATTGGGTAAAGGTTTAGTTGATCTGCTTCAGTTTTCTGTATTTACGTGGTAAGAATGTTTGTCGGTAAGAGGCCTTGAATTTTCGCTGATGGCTTTCCCGGAGGAAATGTGATGATTGTATGATTTTTTTCCTTTTAGGAATGCTGAATGCTTTAAACTTTTTGGTTTCATGATCTTATCTTTGTTTATGTAACATAAATGTCTTGCTGATATTGAAAATATCTGAGATGCTGGCTTGGCACCTGTAGCAATGGTTACAGCACCAGCCACATACACCAGTGTTGGCGGGTTCTAACCCAGCCTGGGCCAGCTAAAACAACAATGACAACTGCAACAAAAAATAGCCAGACATTGGGGCGGGCGCCTGTAGTCCCAGCTGCTTGGGAGGCTGAGGCAAGAGAATCGTTGAAGCCCAAGAGTTGGAGGTTGCTGTGAGCTGTGGCGCCACTGTACTCTACTGAGGGTGATATAATCAGACTCTGTCTCAAAAAAAAAAAAAAATGAAGGAAAATATCCAAGGTAGCTTACATTAAGATACACACACAATACGGTTAAAACACAAACATTCTCTATCTCTCCTCTTGAAGAAAGACGTTCAGTCACCTTGAAATATCATTATGAAAATTGGAAATTAAATTGACCATTTCTGGGCATCGTTGCAACCAAGCCCAACGGGAATATTATTGCTGAAATACTTCTTGTCTTATTAGAAAGAAAAATGAGGCTAATTCTATGGGCAATAAACTACCCCTAGCATTAAATTCTGAAAGGAGTGTATTGTGTTTGTACGTCTTCGAGGGATAGTGTGTAACACCACAAGTAATAACTCTCTAAAAAGTGTTTCTACAACAGAAATAATAGGTCGAAAGTATTTTTTTTTTTATTAAATCATAGCTGCGTTCATTAGTGCAATCAAGGGGTACGATGTGCTGGTTTCATGTACAATCTGAAATGTTTTCATCAAACTGTTCAACATAGCCTTCATGGCATTTTCTTAGTTATTGTATGAAGACATTTGTATTCTGCATGGAGGGAGGGTAATTGGTGGGGCCACACCTACGGTGCATCTTAGAAGGGTACAGGCGAAACTTACTAAATGCAGAATACAGAGGTCGAAGGTATTTTACAGGCAGAAACCTACAGTCTGAGTCCACTAGAAAGAGATGTGTCCCGCTGTAGTTGTGCAATCGATTTTTGTCCCCTTTTCCTGGCACACGGAGACATCCTACAGCCTGTTCTTGCCAACGTGCAAAGGATTTTACCCTTGGCCAGCACAGTCCTGAGCTTACAGTCAGCGTGAGGAAAATTCTTGATGCCTTGGGAATTCTACCAGACTGGTTGCATGGATGTCTCTGAAGATTTCAGCCTCATCTAGAAAAGACGATGGAGCAGGGGACGTTTCATTAAAAATGCACAGGGCAGGCAGCTGCGAAATCCAGATGCCTGGAAATAGATCTCCACTGGGAAAGCGTTAAGCTGTTGATGGGGGTGAATTGCATCCATGCACTTTTTAATATTGGGAGAAGACATTTCTGAGTTTGGAGACATAAGGGTAAAACAGGCTGCTTGGCGTATCTGGGTGTGTGTTTCCGGAGTCGGGGGTGGGGGTTACATTAATATCAGATGCAGTTAGGGAACAAAATTGCAGTGGGGATGCACAGCGGGGGTTGCAATCTAATGATGAAAGGTGCGATTTGCTGCATAGAGACCCCAGTTTTCAGGATGTGCACCCCTGATAAAGTAGCCTGAAGCTGGAGGAAACAGTCGGCTGGAGTGGCAGGTCACCTTGACATCAAAGCGGGAGCTTTCAGCCTCTCTCTGCTGTGTGATGAAAGTTCAGAGGAAGAGAAATCCATCCAGGTGCAGGAGATTTGAACCACTCACTGAACTTACGCTAATTCAGTGTCTGTGCATTTTTAGCCTTTTCTTTCCCCCCATTCCCTCCCTCTGTCCTTCCTTCCTTCTTTTTCTCCTTCCCTCCTTCTCTCTCCCTTTCTCTTTCCCTCCTTCCTTCCCTCCCTACCTCCCCTTCTCTTCCTTCTTCCCCTCCCAGTGTTTTCCAACTCACAGCACACTTGAACCTATAGTTAAACTTCCACGGTACGTTTACATTATGTCGATGAAAAAAAAGAGTTTAAAAAAAAAAGAAGAACATGCTTACTGTGCTTTGAACTTCTTTCGAAAATAATTTAGTTAATGATCTTTAAAAATGTTATCGGCACACTTTAACCCTGTCACTGCACACCGGTGCACCATTGCCATGAAAATGACTGTTACCGAGAAATTGAAGTTTCATCGTGCTGGAGCCAGGAGGAAAGTTCTCTGAGCTCCTAAAGGCTGCATGAAAGTTACTGACAAGAAGCAAATTAATAAGAAGAAGCACACAGAAATTTGTTTAACCGTGTGCTCATGGGAGGCTTTGGGATGGAGACCCAGAGATGCAGGCAAATTGTTCATCTTTTGCAGAGAGGCAGGCAAATTGTTCATCTTTTGTTGTGGTTGTTGTTGAGACACAGTCCCACCCTGTGCCCTGAGCAGAGTGCAGTGACGTCCTAGCTCACTGCAACCTCAGACTCAGGCTGTGGGCGTCCCGCTGCCTCAGCCTCCAGAAGCTGCTGGGATTATAGGTGCTCACCACTGTGCCTGGCTGGGTTTTTCTTTTTCTTTTTCTTTTTCTTTTTCTTTTTTTTTGAGACTGAGTCTCACTATGTTGCCCTTGGTAGAGTGCTGTGGTGTCACAGCTCACAGCAGCATCCAACTCTTGGGATTAAGCGAGTCTCTTGCCTGAGCTGCCCAAGTAGCTCGGACTACAGGTGGCTGCCACAACTCCCGGCTATTTTTTTTTTTTTTTTTAGACATAGACTCTCACTTTATTGCCCTCAGTAGAGTGCTGTGGCGTCACAGCTCACAGCAACCTCCACCTCTTGGGCTTAGACAATTGTCTTGCCTCAGCCTCCTGAGTAGCTGGACTACAGGTGCCTGTAACAATGCCTGGCTATTTTTTTGTTCTAGTTGTTTAGTTGGCCCCAGCTGGGTTCAAACCCACCACCCTTGGTGTGTGTGGCTGCCACCATAACCACTGTGCAACAGGCATTGAACCTGGGTTTTTCCATTTTTTTAGGAGTTGGGACCTCACTCTCACGCAAGTCACAAACCAATCTATTCCTTTTTAGGGTCAGGTTTGAGAAACCGTGAGAAGCCGTGTAGAAATAGGATTCAACAAAAAGTCCATGGTCTGTTGTTAAGAGAGCAAGTGGGGGGACCCAGCAAGGCCTATGTGCCTGGACTCCTCTCGGCCCCTCTGAGCAGCGTCCCCCTTCCTGGGGGTGGCGAGGGACCCTCTGGAATGGGGGCCTCATGGCCAGCAGTCCCAGGAAAAGGGGACTGTGGTTTGTGTGATCTGCCTTGGGGTAGAAGGTTTCTAGTTTCTATGCATCAACTCAGGGGAGAAAAGGAACAGAGACAGCAGGGCACAGGGAAACGTCGCCTCTGACATCTCCCCCGCGGGGTGCTGTTTCTCTGGATTTGCCTGTTGTGGAGATTTGCATAAATGGAATCCTACACCGTCTGTGTTTGTGGGACACGTCTTTAAGATTCACCCACTTTGTACTGTGTGTCTGTTCCTTGTTCCTTTGGGGGGCTGAATAATATTCCACTGTACAGATGAACCTTATTTTGTTTTCCCATGTTTGAGTTGTTATGCCTTTAGGGATTTTATTTTATTTTATTATTTCAGATTGATAGGAGAGTACAGAAGTGTAGGTTACTTTGTTTTCACTTGTAAGGTAAAGTTCAAGTTGTAGTTGAGGTCTCCCCCTCCCCCCTGGGGGGGCTGTGCTGACCACCCTCACCTGTGCACATCGGCTAAAACTCCGCCAATCACCCCCCTTACTCCCCTTTCCCCTCATAGACGGTCCTTGTGCTTTTCTCTCCTGTAGTTGTTTATATATTGATTTTAATGCCCACCATATTGGACATATAGTTGTTTATATACTGATTTCCTATCAGAATTGAGTACACTGGATACTTGCTTCTCCATTCTTGTGATGTTTTACTAAACAGACTGTGTTGCACCTCCATCCAGATTCATACAAAAGGTGTAAAAGCTCCATCTTTTTAATGGTTGAAGGGACCTCCATGGTGTACACAGACCACAGTTTGTTCTTCCATTCATGGGTTGAGGGTCATTTAGGTTGTTTGCAAGCCCCGGCCATTCAGAGTGGTCATTCCTGAGCCGTAAGAAAAGCTTGGAAGGGGTTACAAAGCTGGGGTGACGGAACCCAAGGCCTCCATGCAATGAAGTGTCCAGGTTGCCATCAAAGGATGAATTTGAAAAATCCCCGTGCAAGGGGAAACTGGAGAATGGACGTCAGAGCAGCCCACTGGTGGGGGATGGGGGTGGACAAAGACCTGGCTCAGGGCACAGGTGCCGAGAGTTGGGTCCGCACTGCCAGCAGCCTCTCACCCCGTGCTGTTCTCTCTGCAGACAGAGTTACTCGCCCCACGGGGCCTACGCACAGAGCAAGCTGGCCCTGGTCTTCTTCTCCTACCACCTCCAGCGGCTTCTCGCAGCGGAGGGCAGTCACGTCACGGCCAACGTGGTGGACCCCGGGGTGGTCAACACGGACCTCTACAGACACATCTTCTGGGGCACACGTCTGGTGCAGAAGCTGTTCGCCTGGTTGCTCTTCAAGGTAAGTGCCTTCCGTTGGGGTTTTTCCCAGCTGCTGCCATCCACGCAGCGGCCCCTGCCGGCTCCTCCGGGCATTTGGGCTCAGCACCTCCGTGGTGTAACTGCCTTCCCTCCCCAGCGTCCTGGCTCTCCCTGAACTTCCCTGTGGTTCTTGTGGCTTTGCTGGGGGGTTGCAGACAAATCTTCCGAGAGCTCCAGACCCTTGTGTGATGCTATGCGAGGAGCCGAGAGAAAAAAAAAAAAAAATCTCCTGATTGTCTTTGGAAGCGTCGCTGAAAAATCAACTTGCAAGACACAGATTAGTAAGAAGAATAATACACAAGTGTATTATTATAACACGTGTGTGGCAGAGAACCACCAGTATCCTAGTACGGGAGGGAGGCTTACCAACTCTTGTTTGTAATGAAGATGGAGATGGGAAAGTGTGCTTGATGTCAAAGCCGGTAATAATGATTCTTAGGAGAATCCAGTGGGCTTGAAGAATATCCTGCTGTTCCCTGTGGAGCGCCCAAGGAACAGACAGTGGTCTGTGACAAAGTCTGTCTGGGATTGTTTGGGGTTTTTCATTTATTTTTGAGACAGAGTCTCACTATGTCACTCTCAGTAGAGTGCAGTGGCACCACAGTCTCAGTAGAGTGCAGTAACATCACAGCTCACAGCAACCTCCAACTCTTGGAGTGCAGTGATATCACAGCTCACAGCAACCTCCAACTCTTGGAGTGCAGTGACATCACAGCTCACAGCAACCTCCAACTCTTGGAGTGCAGTGATATCACAGCTCACAGCAACCTCCAACTCTTGGAGTGCAGTGATGTCACAGCTCACAGCAACCTCCAACTCTTGGGCTTAAGCGATTCTTTTGCCTCCCAAGTAGCTGGGACTACAGATGCCCGCCACAAACCCGGCTATTTTTTGTTGCAGTTGTCATTGTTGTTTAGCTGGCCCCGGGCCAGATTCAAACCCTCCAGGTCTGGTGTATGTGGCCTGTGCTGTACCCACTGTGCTATGGGCGTGTATCTGAGATTGGGGGTAAAGTTTCATCTTTCTTCCCGCGACATGAGTTTGCTTAATGAAAACTCAGGGAAGGGACCAAAGGTCATTGGTTTTTTTTTTCTTTGGCAGGTGCAAATTCTATACAGATAAGGGAACAGCTTCATCCTGCGTTTGGGAGAAAGTGAAAGGCTAGGAGACAGGAGGGGAAGTCAGAGCTTCTTCTGTTCTCTGATGTCAGAATGCCACATTTGGGGATATCCCTTTCTAAACCCCGAGACCTGAGTGTCCCACCTTTTCAGAACGATTTGTGCCGCCCTGGTGTGTTAGATTCCACTTCCCAGCCATATCCTTAAGGCTAGTGTAATGTCATTTACCCATCACCTGTAGATTTTCCTTCTGTGTTATTTTTGTCAACTAGATAACGGTTTGATCATATAGTGGGAAAAGAAAAAAAAAAGAGCATTGAGAAAACTCCCTTTGTATTACCCTCATTATTTTGTGAAATGGTCTAATTATCATGAAAAATTTATGCTTTTGAAAACAAGTGGAACTGTTTGCCTTCATGAACCCTGTGGATCTGGGGACTTTTTTTCCTTGGAAGAATAATTTTTAAGGCCTATTGCTTTGTCGAGGCTCTCTGCCTCTTCCCGAGTCAGTTTTGACAGGTGTTCCCCTGAGACAGTGGCCTGTTCCATCAAGTTTTAGAATTAATGAGGGTGGTTACGCGTGAATTCTCTTTTCTCACTGTTAGTCTAATGCCATCACGGGCCCTGCCAATTCCCCCACACCCGGCTGTTTTTAGAGATTAATTAGCTCCCTCATTCCCCATTTTCCTTATCAACTCTACTTTGATTCTCCAATCCTCAAGCGAAGGAATTTCAAAACATTTTTTTTTTTTGTCAAATGTTAAATCCTCTCACAGTGAAATACCAATGCTTGCGCAGGTTAAATCCACACTCCCCCCGTGAGTCTCTAGGTGACTCAGCACCCAAAGGGGCCATTCACCATTTCTTTTATCCTTTTCATCTTCAACACTCAAGGCACAACTTCAGCCGCACGGATCCCTTTTTAATCCTTTGAACATCGTCTGCAAATTTGGGTTTAAACATAGCCACCGGGCATTTGGTGCCTTTTATCCACACTACTGGGCAAACTTTAAAATTATATAATAGGAGAATTTTCATTGGCATGGGAAGGAAGGAAAAATAATGTCAGATTTTTCTAAAAGGCTTGTCAGAGAGTGGTAGCCTGGGGTGCCAGCCTCATAATGGGGATTGTATGTCTGCCTCGATGTCCCTCAAAGGCCTTTCAAAACTCCTCTTTTATCCCTTTCATTTTCAACACTCAAGGGAGTATTTGTTTGCTTGTTTGTTTTTTGAGACAGAGTCTCACTGTCACCCTGGGTAGAGTGCTGTGGCGTCACAGCTCACAGCAACCTCAAACTCTTGGGCTTAAGCAATTCTTGTGCCTCCAAAGCAACTGGGACTACAGGTGCCCGCCACAAGGCCCAGCTGTTTTTGTTGTTGTTGTTGCAGTTGTCATTGTTTAGCTGGCCCCGGCTGGGTTCAAGCCTGTCAGCCTCATGGTATGTGGCCGGCACCCTACCGACTGAGCTATGGGGGCCTCCTATTTGTTTTGAATCACTAGAAAACCTCTGCCCTCTGCTTCCACCTGATTGATTCCAAATTCAGATCTACTACCCTGGGCAAAAAGTCAGTACCTGGGGGAAAAAAAAATAACTGTGATGCTCATGCATTTGCAAATATGAAGTATTCAGTTTGTTCTTTTTATTTACAAGCACATAAAGATAGTTGTACAGGTTAATGCTGTATTGCTGTCCAGACGCATGGAGGTTACGCTTTTTGGAGGACTTTGGTGCTGTTCAGGCCTTTGCACTTTACAGCATCATGGATCAAACCCAGTGATGTGTTAAGTACAGACCTGCAGGTCCTATATGCTGGGGTGTCAGCTCTCCCCTCCCAATAGTCTCAAGATCAATGAGTGTTGTAGAAAAGAGCCATCGTAAATGCCAGGTGTGTGCAATCCCCTGTGTTAGGCTCACATCAAACACATCCTCTTGGAAATCAGGGAATCAGGGCTGCAATTAAAATGAGCAAATTAAGCTTGTTGACTGCGCCCGAGTCCTGATAAAACAGACGGCTCGTCATCCCTGCACCTCTTATGCCTGAGTCCCAATCAGCCTTGTGGACTAATGAAGACCGATCTTTGGGATAATTGCGTCTTGGATGGATGTGCCCAGAGGGTGACAGGTTGAATTAATCAATTTACAAATGCAGGTCCTGAGATCTTAGCGGCAGAGTCTACATCGTAAGCTTCCCAGGCCGTCCTGGATAATCCCAGTGGCGTTGAGAAACCTTGTGATTTTCACACCTTCAGGACCTTAATACCCTCAGTTCACTTTCTTTTAAGTTCTAGGTACTGGTCACTACGGTAAATCACTACGGAAAATCTCTTTAAGGGAACAGTCTCTGCTGCTCCATTGTAAATTCTCTGGGCATAGCCACCTGGGTGTTCCACGCCATTAACCAAATTGGTAAATCTTTCCCCACGCGAGTCTTTGCGCTGGCTGTTCCCTCTCCCCAGAATGCCCTTCCTCACAGTATCTGCATCCTCTGTCCTCTCCCGTAATTCAGGACGCTGCTGAAGTACTCTTCCTTGCACAGAGCACTTTGTGGAAAAAAGGGACACGTTTGCACTGTTGGTGGGATTTGGAACTAATACAGCCCTTTTGGAAAGAAGTATGGAGTATCTTCAAAGAACTAATAGTCCATATCTCAATCCCATGTGGTAGACAGAATAGTGTCCCCAGAGAAGTCCACGTCCTAATCCCATGTGGGAGACAGAATAGTGTCCCCAGAGATGTCCACGTCCTAACCCCACGTGGGAGACAGAATAGTGCCCCCAGAGATGTCCACGTCCTAATCCCTTGTGGGAGACAGAATAATGTCCCCAGAGATGTCCACGTCCTAATCCCATGTGGTGGACAGAATAATGTCCCCAGAGATGTCCACATCCTGATCCCATGTGGTGGGCAGAATAATGTCCCCAGAGATGTCCACGTCCTAATCCCACATGGTGGACAGAATAATGTCCCCAGAGATATCCACGTCCTAATCCCATGTGGGAGACAGAATAACGTCCCCAGAGATGTCCATGTCCTAATCCCATGTGGGAGAGAGAATAACGTCCCCAGAGATGTCCACGTCCTAATCCCATGTGGGAGACAGAATAATGTCCCCAGAGATGTCCACATCCTAATCCCATGTGGTGGACAGAATAATGTCCCCAGAGATATCCACATCCTAATCCCATGTGGGAGACAGAATAATGTCCCCAGAGATGTCCACGTCCTAATCCCATATGGTGAACAGAATAATGTCCCCTAGTGTCCTAATCCCATGTGGGAGACAGAATAATGTCCCTAGAGATGTCCACGTGCTAATCCCACGTGGTAGACAGAATAATGTCCCCAGAGATGTCCTAATCCCATGTGGTGAACAGAATAATGTCCCCTAGTGTCCTAATCCCATGTGGTAGACAGAATAATGTCCCTAGAGATGTCCACGTGCTAATCCCATGTGGTAGACAGAACAATGTCCCCAGAGATGTCCACGTCCTCATCACCTTGTTGTAGGTAAAATGATCCCCCCTAAAATGTCTACTTCCTAATCCCTGAAATTTGGGCCTATGTGTCCTTGTACAGCTAAAAAGCCTTTGCAGATTGGAGCCAGTTAATGCTCCTGAAATGGGGAGATGACCTTTCAGTTGGCTCTGATATAATCACAAGGGTCTTTACAGGGGGAATATTATGTTGGATTAACCAGGTGAGGACTCAGGAATCACATTAGCTCTTAAAAGCAGAACTCTCCCTGTTGCTGAAATCAGAGAGATGAGGCAGAAGAAGTGAGAAGTTTGAATCCTGGGAAGGATCTGACACACCATTCCTGGTTGGAGGTTGCAAAGCACCACTGGAAAGTGATGTTGGTGGCCTTCAGGACCCAGTGGCATCCCAGGACGGTAGTCATCAAGGAAATGGAAGCTCAGCCTCACAACACCCAGAACCGTCTCCCCCCAGCAACCTCAGTGAGCCCAGGGGTGGATTCTTCAGGAGAGCCCGCTGATAAAGAGCCCACTGCACATGACAACTTCATTTAATGTTGTGAACCATGAGCAGAGAACCCAGCTCAGCCCACCTGGACTTCTGACTCACAGACGCTACCCAGTGGCAAGCAGGTGTTGTTTGAAGGGGCTAATACAAGGTGGGATAATGAAGCCCATAGACTCATCCTCAGAAAAGGATGCTAGTGACCACCTTGCTGCATATCACTATGGCCACCTTTGAAGTACTTCCCTTGGCTATCTGCTGACCATAGTGATATTCAGCCAAGAGATCGGTAGTACTTTTTTCGAGGATGAGTTTGCCAGTTTAATTATCTAACCACAGACAAGCATGGTGGCTCATGCCTGTAATCCCAGCACTCTGGAAGGCCAAAGTAGGTGGATCGCTTGAGCTCAGGAATTCAAGACCAGCCTGAGCAAGAGTGAGGCCCCAACCCTACTAAAAAAAAAAAAAAAAATAGAAGAAAACCCAACCATTGTTGTGCCTGTAATCCCAGTTGCAGGTTCGAATCCAGCCCCGCCCACCAAACAACAATGACAGGTGCAACCAAAAAATAGCTGGGCGTTGTGGCGGGCGCCTGTAGTCCCAGCTACTTGGGAGGTGGAGGCAAGAGACTTGCTTGAGTCCAGGAATTGGAGGTTGCTGTGAGCTGTGATTCCACGGACTCTATCCAGGGTGACAGCTTGAGGCTCTGTCTCAAAAGAAAAAAAAAGAAAGAAAGAAAGTAGATATCCAAGCTGACAATTGGACAATTGGACAATTATGAATGTTTTGAGATATGAAATATCACAGACATAAAATCATCGCAGATGACAGCCCCTGTGGCTCAAAGGAGTAGGGCACCAGCCCCATATGTGGAAGGTGGAGGGTTCAAACCCAGCCCCAGCCCAAAACTGCAAAAAAAAAAAAAAAATCACAGACAGTAAGTAACAAATGAAGCCCTCCCAGCAACATGGAGAAACCAACCATGCTGAAATGTACACAGATGAATTTGAAAGGACGCTGCCCACTGTGTTTCTTAGAAGTGAAATAATGGACCATAACACAGCCTGTCTCAAAACTTTTGTAGAGACCTGCATAACAGCATTATTCACTGTGTTGGTTAATTCCATGGGTCACCTTGAATGGGCTACTGGGTGCCCAGATATTTGGCTAACAATGATTTGGGGGGTTGGTGAGAAGGTCCATGGATTAGATAAATACTTAATAAAATTAGTGAAGGCAAGAGAGTTGCCCCTTCCCCCTCTCCAGTGGAGCTGGGCTCATCTCACCCATTCAGGGGCTAAAGAGATCCAAAAAGTGCAGATGAAATTGTCTCTGCTTGGCTCCAGGGCTCCACGCCTCCAGAGTGGAACTCGCACCATCCACGGAGCTCTGGGGCTTGACTCTTAACAGACACAAGGCCTCCTCTTGGGGTGATGCGAATGTTCTGGAAGTTGACAGAGCTGCTGGGCGCACAACACCTTGAATGCACGAACACCACCCATGGGGGGGTGTCCACTTTGCAGAGGTAAATTGTATGCGATGCAAATTTCACCTCAATAAAAGAAAAACAAACAAAGAAAGTATTGTGATGGGGGAAATAAGAGATTTAAAGCACATGTCCCACTTTCTTACCCCTCACCAGAACTGCCTTTTCTTCTTCTGTTTTTATCATCTCCGCGGAGACCAGGTGAGGCCACTGTTGGGAAGAGGGTCCTCACCTAAAAAGTACCTTAAACAGAATTCTTCCTGTCTGTGATATTCATCTGGCATTTCTTTTCTTTTTAACTTTTTGAGGTGGAATCTCACCCTGTTGCCCTGGGTAGAGTCCCATGGTATCATCATAGCTCACAGCAACCTCAAACTCATGGGCTCAAGAGATCCTCCTGCCTCAGCCTTCCAAGTATTTGGGACTATAGGTACCCGACAGGATGCTTGGTTAGTTTTTCTATTTTAGTATAGACGGTGTCTCCTTCTTGTTCAGGGTGGTCTTGAACTCCTTAGCTCAAGGAATCCACCTGCCTCAGCCTCCCAGAGTGCTGGGATTACAGATGTGAGCCTCCAAGCCTGGCCTCCCAGTGTGCTGGGATTACAGGTGTGAGCCTCCAAGCCTGGCCTCCCTGTGACTTTTCTAACCGTAGGCTCCCCTTCGTGGTCTGTTGAGGAACATCCTGGTACATGGAATGTGGTTCAAGAGAAATTCAGATGGAGAGTTACAAGGGCAACATGGAACTTCTCATTTCTGACACTGAATGTTTCGAGGCTGAGACTATACCCTGCCGGGCAGCGATAAACACTCAGCAATAACCTGGGGCCCTTGTAACTACTGAAGCTGTCGGTTTTCCCTGTCATCAGGGATAAAAGGTGGGGGTTCAGCGGGAAGAACTTAGTCTTTTTCTTTTCTTTCTTCCAATTGGCAGGACCTGCAGCCAGGGGCTTTGCATGAATGAAATAAAAGCTTTCAAACATTTGCTCTTTCAGTTTCTCTGACAAAAAGACTCGGTGGGGAGAGAGAGCGCGCGCATACAATTGACGGAGAGCATCGCACACGGGCAGGCTTTGAACGATGTCCTCTGCACACCTTCGGCTTTGTGGAGCCTCACACTTGGCATTTTAGAGAGTGAAGATCAATTGTAGGGGGATGTTAAGGTCTTTGCTGCCAGAATAGAGTCTTGGTGGGAAAAAGAGCCTCAAATGCCCGCCCAGACCTTCAGGGATGACGGCTGGGGGCCCTTTGAAGGAAGAGCTGGTGCAGGCTGGAGGATTACTCGCCCAGGAGGATAAAGTAAATTTTACCAAAACTGCAAAGGGCAGGGCTTTTCAACGGACGTACCCCTCCAGGCCTCGTCCCCTCTGCCTTCCATCTGGAACATGACATTGGAAGTAAGGGCTGCTTTTTTCTCACCATATAGCTGAACAGAGGTCTAAATTTCTGTATCTGTTTCTGCAGAACTCTGCGTGTGCAGAGATGGTTGATCCATCTCACATTACAGATACTCCCCACAGGGCTGAATCCACCCTCAGAAAGGGACAAGAAAATAATTCACGCCCTTCTGGAAGCTGTGTTCATTCAGCTCTCTGGTTGTACTAGATTTTATCTAAGGGGCAGAAAAAGAAAAAAAAACTAAGGTTTACGTTAAGTGACTATACCAACATTGCCTGGCTTACAAATAAGATAGGTTCTATCTGTCTGTTCTTTTTTGTTGTTGTTGTTGGCAGTTTGGCCAGGGTTGGGTTTGAACCTGCCACCCTTGGTATATGGGGCCAGCACCCTACTCACTGAGCCACAGGCACCGCCCTGTTCTTTTTTTTTTTTTTAACAAACAGTGTCACTGTGTCACCCTAGATAGAGTGCTGTAGTGTCATAATTCACAGCAACCTCAAAGTCTTAGACTCAAGCCATCCTCCTGCCTCAGTCTCCCAAGTAGCTGGACCTACAGGCACCTGCCACAACGCCCAGCTAATTTTAGAGATGGCGTCTCATTCTTGCTCATGCTGGTCTCAAACTCCTGAGCACAAGCAAACTACCTGCCTCATAGGTGTGTTTGCAAGCTGAATTTGCATGGAAGCTGGCACAAGTATTAATACATTTGCCTATTACCTGTGAGAGCCCTGATTTGTAAGTGCAGGTGGTATATAAGTCCAATATTAGCAACTTGGGAGCTGCCTGCACTGTGTAAAGGTTTAACTGAGAAAATTGATGTGGGACGGCCTCTGGTTTGGTTTAAGGCAGCGGTTCTCCACTTGTGGGTCGGGACCCCAGGGACTGTATTAAAGAGCCTCAGCGTTAGGAAGGTTGAGAACCACTGGTTTAAGGAAACAGACTGTGTTGGGTGGAGACCAGTGAGGGCTGGTTTAGAGACACTGTGTGAGTGGGTCTCTGACCCAGGGCTAAGAGCATTGGTTCCAACGTGGAGAAAGCAAGATGGTTGGTCACGTGTCACTGGGTTTCTGCCTTCAGCACCTTCCCAACTGACACGGAATGGATTGGAGTAGGGTCTGATCTCAACCCCAGAGACCCCACCCACCCATGTGGAGAGCCGGCAGGGCCCTCACAGCCTGGGGAACAGTCAGAGAATGAGCCCCAACTGCTTCTCCTCCGTTCCCCAAAACAGCCACATTCCTTTCTTCCTGCTCCCTCTGCCAGAACAGCCACATTCCTTTCTTCCTGCTCCCTCTGCCAGAAGTCACGTTGCCCTTTCTTTCTGTAGTTAACTATGCGGAGACCCTTGAGATCTTTCCCTTGCTTCTCCCTGTCATAGGTTGACAAAGTTGGGTACTAACCATCAAGTCACACAGTTCTTCCTTTGTTTTGTCAACTATGCCAGGATCCTCATGATCTTTCCCTTCTTGCTTCTTCTCATATGTTAACAAAGTTGAGTAGAAACCTTTAACAAGATGGTTTGTCTTTGGTGAAGTTATTTACATTTTCCTATTGTACTGTAAGACCCAAACTATGTCTTTTGTTTATGCTATTTCCCCATCTGTCTATGCTACTTCCCCCGGACAACCTTGTACATATACTATAAAATAAAGCTGATTTTGTGCTTTGATGAGGGCTACAGCCATCAGCTCAGCCAGACCTCCTGATCCCATCCTTTGTTCCTATCTCTCTTTTCCTATTCTGTATTTTTCTCAGTCCCCACAAATTCCACTCTGGAATCCCCCTTCCTGTGCTGGTTCACAACACTTATTAATAAGTTTGAGTTCTCTGTGGATTCTGGTTATCAAACCTTTGTCAGAAGCATAACCTACAAATATCTTCTCCCATTCTGACAGCTGTCTGCTTGCTTTACTTACTGTGTTCTTGGCTGTGCAGAAGCTTTTTAGTTTGATCAGATCACAGTAATGTGTTTTTGGTGTTGCTTCAATTGCCCTGGGAGGTCCTCCTCATAAAGTATTCTCCTAGGCAAATTTCTTCAAGTGTTTCTCCTGCACTCTCTCCAAGAATCTTTATAGTTTCATGTCTTAAGTTCAAATCTTTTAAACAGTGAGAGTCAATTTTTGTTAATGGTGAAAGGTGTATTGGTCAATTTCTTTCAGATTTTCATATTTCTGAGAATAAAGTTTTTTGTAGTATTCATCAAGGATCCTTTGAATTCCTGAGGTGTCTGTTGTTGTTTTGCCTTTGTCATTTCTAATTAATGATATTAACTTTCTATTTTTAATTAGGTTGGCCAAAGGTTTATCAATTTTGTTGAATTTTTCAAAAAAACCAACTTTTTCATTCATTGATCTTTTGAATAATTCTTTTGTTTTTTATTTCATTTAATTCTGCACTAACTTTAGTTATTTCTTTTCTTCTGCTGGGCTTGGGGTTGGAATGTTCTTCCTTTTCCAGTTGCTTAAGATGTCCCATTAAGTTATTGACTTCTTCTCTTCCTGTTCTCTTGAGGAAGGTTTGCAACACTATCAATTTGCCTCTTAGGACTGCTTTTGCAGTATCTCACAGGTTATGATAATTTGTGTCTTCATTGTTGTTTTGTTCCAAACATTTGGCAATTTCCTTTTTAATCTCATCTATGACCCAGCTATCATTCAGCATAAAGTTATTTAGTTTCCATGTCTTTGTATGAGTATGCAGATACCAGTTATTCATGAGTTCAATTTTTATTGCATGATGATCTGAGAAAATACAAGAAATAATTTCTATGCTTTTAAATTTGCTGAGGTTAGACTTGTGACCCTAAAATGCGATCAAGTTTGGAGGATGTTCCATGGGCTGATGAGAAGAATATGTATTTAGTTTTGTCATGATGAAATGTTCTGTAGATGTCTGTTAAATTCAATTGTTGTATGGTGAAGTTTAAGTCCAAAATTCATTTGCTTAGTTTCTTACTGGAGGATCTATCCAACACTGCCAAAGGAGTGCTAAAATCTCCAACTATTATGGTGCTAGAAGATCTTAAATTGCTCATGTCTATTAGGATCTCCTTTATAAATTGAGGAGCATTCTGGTTAGGCACATAAATGTTAATAATTGACAACTCATCATGTCGCGTGTTTCCCTTAACAAATATGAAGTGACCATCCTTCTTTTACCTTACTTTTGTTGGTTTAAAGCCTAATGTATCTGCCAATAAAATTGCCACCCCTATTTTTTTCTGATTTCCATTTGCCTGTATTACAGATGTTGATCCCTTCACCCTGAGTCTATATTTGTCCTTTAAGGTAAGACGAGATACTGGTATGCAGCAGATATCTGGCCTGAGGTTTTGTTTCCAGTCTTCCAACCTGTGCCTCTTAAGAGGACAGTTTAAGTGGTTCACATTGATTAAGAATATTGGTAACCCTGGTATATTTTGTGTGTCAAGTTTTTTGAAAGGACATTGAACATTTTGAATCTTTTCACCACAATGGAAATTGGGTTTTGGTCAAGAATTTCAGCATGTCTTTACTTTGGTGGTAGGGCATTGTGATGGTCATTATGGAGGATGAGTCTGAGAATATGCTGAAGAGCTGATTTGGTTATGGCAATTTTTTTCAACATGTGTATGTCATTGAAGTATTTAACTTCTCCATCATAAATGAAGCTCAGTTTAGCTGGATACAGTATCCTGGGCTGAAAGCTGTTTTGTATTAGGAGATGAAGTGTTTTGTATTAAGAGATTGAAGGTCTTCTGGCTTGAAAATTTTCAGGAGAAAGATCTGCAGTCATTGTAATACGCTTCCCATTGTAGGTTATGAATTTCTTACATCTGGTTGTTTGCAGGATTTTCTCCTTCGTATTAACTTTGGCAAAGTTAATTGCAATGTGTCTAGAAGATGCTTTATTTGGGTTGAGCAGGGGTGGCAATTTTATTGGCAGATACATTAGGCTTTAAACCAACAAAAGTAAGGTAAAAGAAGGATGGTCACTTCATGTTTATTAAGGGAAACACTCGACATGATGAGTTGTCAATAACTGGGACTGGTGATTGCGACTTTTCCCCTAGAGCTTTACAAAGGTCCCATTCAGTACTATAGCCTGAAACTCTGGGGACTTACTTGGTGTGGTGGGGCTAGATGCCTCAAATCCTCTTCTCCTTCAGGGATTCCTATGAGGCAAATGTTTGCTCCTTTGGAGTGGTACCACAATTCTCTCAGGGAATGATCTGTTTTTGCTCTCTGCTTCTCTTTCTCTTTGAGCATTTGGGAGTATTCAAAAGCTTTGCCGTTAATGTCAGAGATCCTTTCTTCTGCCTGCTCTATTCTGTTACTAAGGAATTCTACTGTATTTCTCAGATCTTTGAGGGCTGAAAATTCTTGCCTCAATGTGTCAAAATTTTTGGTGATTTTTGTCTTTGAATTCATTGAATTCTTGTGACAACTTTTGAATTGCTCTTTAAAGTTCTAGTTCCAACTTTACCTCCATTCTGTTACTCTTATTTGCAATCAAAATTCTGAATTTGATTTCTGACATCTCAGCCATTTGTTTATGAATGGGGTCTTCTGTTGTGTCTCCTTTGTCATTCCTTGGTGGAGTTGATCTACTCCGATTATTCATGTTGCCAGAGTTTTTCCGCTTATTCCGTCCCATGATTATTTTCCACCATTTGGCTAGAGAAGCTGGTAAGGTGAAATTCAATTGAGGGCTCATGGAGTTATAATTAACCAGCCCTTTACTAAATAACTGGGATTGGTGATTGAGACTTTTCCCCTAGAGCTTTACAAAGGTCCCATTTAGTACTATAGCCTGAAACTCTGGGGACTTACTTGGTGTGGTGGGGCTAGATGCCTCTGACCTATATCCAGCTAGTTTCTGTCCAATCCTAGTGAATCATTGGCTTTGGGCTGAAATCTCAACTGTCGATATATATAAGCAACCAAGACATCCAGCTCCCCCCCCCACAGGTGACAACTGGAAGGGAAAATCTCACACTCCCATGGCAACACAACCAGGGTACAATCTTGATGGGTCCCCTGGTGATTGGCCCAGGTCAAGAGTTCCAAACCAATTGTCTTGGTCAACATAAACACCAATTATGTGGGAGAGTTCAAAAGGTCTTCAGCATCTAGGCAGTGGGGTCCACTGGCAGCTCAAGTGTAACTCACTCCAGTGCTTTGTGGAGTTAGAAATACCTGCCCAGCAAAATAGTCTAGGAGTCTGGTGCCTCCTTCTCCACCTTGCACCTCTGTCACATCTAGGCACTGGTAGCCCTATGGGGCGTGGCCCAGTTCCCTCCAATGAGCAAATGTGCCAGGGATTTGGGCCTGCCCGAGTCAGAGAGAAGTCAATGCCTCATAGGCCAAGTGGCATAGGCCACTCTGCCATCAGCCGGCCGGGGAGTGGAAGTCTGATTACCTTGGGTGCTCAATGGAAATTGGGAGTATTGCATCTGAGCTTGTTCCAAACCAGAGATTAATAAAGTAGCAATTTTTTTTTCTCTTAGAGACTGTGCCTCTGCCCCAGCTGCTTTGCTCCTCTGGTATCCCTACAATGCAAGATCTTGTTCCCTCTAGCAGTCCACAGAATTGGCGAGGTGTCTCTCTGAAATTTGACCCTGGCAGGATCATTCTATTAATGGTGCTGGTAGGTGGGAGGTGTCTCCACTCAGGTTCCCATACCCCAGCAGTTCCCAACCCTCCATGCATGGCTCGGAGACACAAGCTTCTTCCCACTGCTGAGCTGCTCTTTCTCAGAGCCAAGGCAGACACCTTCCCCCAATGCCTTTCTACACTGTTACTAGATTCACAGTTACACTACAGATGCATTACTTTAGACCATGCAATGCCCAGTCTTAACAAAGAACCGTGAACGTTCTGGTCTCTGTAGGTGTTGGGCTTCTAGACTGCCAGACCAGGGGAAAGAGTGGATTGGGAGTTCAAATTGGCAGGAAAAATATTTGTTCAACCTTCATGCCAGAGAAGAGAATGCCCAGACTCACAGTAGCGACTCTCTGGAGAAGGAGTCCCAGCTTCCAGCAACTTATTCCCATGGGATGAGAGAAGAGGACCTCAGTTCACTGCTCACTAGTAGAGATCTCAGAGCAAGCAAGCAAGCAATTCTCTTGGGGGAGGGTTCCATGTATCCTCTTTGAGTTGGGTTCTGTACCTGAAATTTGTTTCCTTGGAGTTGCAGCTTGCCTCAGCAGGAAGATGTGCAGTCATCAATCTCTTCTCTCAGCTCGGCTCCCACCCTTCAGCATTGTTGGGTTCTTTCTGGCCTTTATCTCTCCCTCTGGATGGGATCTTCTGTTGAAAGCTGGCTTCAGTTTGCTATCATCCCCCACTCCCCTTTGCTCTTGTTGAATGTAAAAATTGGAGTTAGGGAAAATAGCCAGCCTGAGGCTTTAGAAGAACACAAGGCACATTGAAACAAAATGAACAAACAAACAAACAAACAAAAAACCCAGTCACACAAACACACAGACACACAAGCAAACAATCAAAAACAAAAACAAACAAACAAAAATACTTGAATAGTCTGATGTAAGAACTCTCAGTAAACATAAGAGGAAGGGGAGGGCTCCATGCTTGTTGCCCAGTGGCCAGGGTACCAGGTGCACACACCAGAGCTGGTGGGCTTGAACCTGGCTCAGTGCCCACCAAACAACCACAACCAAAAAACAGTTGGTAGCTGGATGTTGTGGTGGGTGCCTGTATTCCCAGCTACTCAGAAGGCTGAGGCAAGAGAATCTCCTAAGCCCAAGAGCTGGAGGTTTCTGTGAGCTGTGAAGCCATGGCACTCTACTGAGGGCAACAAAGTGAGACTCTGTCTCTTAAAAAACTAACAAACAACAACAAAAAAACCAGCCAGGTACTTTGCAGGCACCTGCAGCCCCAGCCACCTGGGAGGCTGAGACAAAAGAACTGCTCAGCCCAAGAGAATTAGAGGCTGCCATGAGCTGGGATGCTACAGCCCTCCATTGAGGGTGACATAGTGAGACTCTGTCTCCAGAAAAAAAAAAAAAAAAAAAGAGATAGCAGAGAAAAAAATAATTAAAAATATTTTTTTAAACAAATTCTACAAGAAAGAAAAAAGAAAAAAGCAAAAAGAATGAGCAAAGAGAGAAAAAGGCAATTCTTATTTATAATTTATATATATATAAACCTATGACTATATTATATATGTTGTAGGGACCGACTTTAGAATATATTTATGCTGCAATACACTTTCTGGCCACCAGGTGCGCCATGACTGGGTCCCAGGTTTTATACCTGTCTCCCCGCTTAAATGTTCTTGGTGTGTGCCTGATTACCTGCTTGGCCCCAGATCCTGCCGAACTGGTAATTCCACCCATCTCAAAAAATCTTCACAGGCAGGTTTCACAAACTCTCCCTGCAACAGTTCCTGTGAAGTGCAGGATGTCCTGGGCCAGTTCCGAGTGTAGGACGACTGTGTGCGGGTGAGACTCAAATCGCTGCTCCTGGCCCACGTGCAAAGGTGCCTGCAGTGACTGCCATCTCCAAAATTCCAAAACAATGGCCTCTTCCTATCCAGGATCTTTCCCGTCTGAGTGTCTCTCCCGCTTGCTAACTGCAGTTGTGCTGTACCAGACGGCACCCAACTCTGGCCACCTAATTCCGCTTGGGAGTCCACACTTCACCAATCTTTCCACACAACCCCTTGTTTCCCCACGAACTGGGAACTGCAATCCTCTGTGGTGGGACTGGTTGCTGCCACTGGAGCCATGGGGCAGAACCTTTCCTGGCAGTTGCTGCTCCAGATCCACTTACTCTCACCTGTTGTTCCAGGAGAGCTGAGCTAAACGTCCTTCCATCTGCCTTCAGGCTCTTTCTCCACAACTTCAGACTCTCGAGCTCAACCTCCTGATTCTCTTGCCTCAGCCTCCCGAATAGCTGGGACTATAGGGCCAGCTATGTTTTTAGAGACAAGTCTTGCTCTGGTCTCAAACTTCTGAGCTTAAGTGATCCACCTGCCTGGGCTTTCCAGAGAGCTAGGATTATAGGAGTGTGGCACTGCACCCTGCCTTTTCATTGAGTTTTTAAATTAAGTTTTCATTGATTTTTTTTAATCTTTTTTTTTCTTCTTCCTACTTACTATAAGTTTAATTTGCTCTTCTATGCTAGCTTTTTAAAAGATGAACATTTAGATGACTGGCTTGAAACCTTTGTGTCCTTCTAACATTCAATGTTATATTTTTCCTCTAAATATTGACTTTTCTGAATATTGCAGCAAGCTTTTATTTAGACAAAGTATTTTCTAATTTATTTTTGTATTTCTTTTTCATTTTTGGCTGGGGCTGGGTTTGAACGCGCCACCTCCAGTATATAGGGCCAGCGCCCTACTCCTTTGAGCCATGGGCACTGCCCAATTTTTGTATTTCTTTATGACCTATATGTTGTTTAGAGTTGTTTAATTTTCAGATATTTGAAGCTTTTCTAAATATTTTATTTTTATGAACTGTTTATATATTTATTTTGCAAAGCTAGTTAAATGAGGGGAGTCAATGTTAATCAGCTTAGCAATAACCCACGACCCTTGGACTAACTTTAACTTTGAATTTAATTCTTTTGTGATGAGTACACATATTCTACAAGATTTAAATGTTTGAAATCTATTGAGATTTAGTTTAAGGCCCAATATATGTTCCATGTTGGTGAATGTTCCATGTGTGCTTCACAAGAATGTGTATTCTGTAGTCATGGGGTATAGTGTTCTAAAAATGTCCATCTGGTGAAGACGGACCTTAGTGTCATTCTGTATTCTATATTTGTATAAATATTTTTGTATAATTTTTCTATAAATTACTGAAAAGAATGAGTTAGAGTCTTAATGATGATTTGAAATTGTCTGTTTCTTCCTTTAGTTCTGTTACTTTTTTATATATTTTGAATCTTGTTAGGTACTTAGTTATTTGTAATTGTTATATATTCCTGAAATATTGACCCTTTTGTCATTGCCACAGCAAAGTTTCTTGTTTAGATTTTGTTCTGCGTGATTTAATATACCATTCCAGTTCTCTTATCCTTACTTTTTATATGGCATATCTTTTTCCAATTTTTCACTTTTAGTGTGTTTGTATCTTTAAATTTAAAGTGAATCTTATGGGTAATATATAGTTGGGTTTTGTTTTTGTATCTAGTCTGGCAGTCTTTATTTTTTGACTGGAGAAGCATCTGTTAAAATTACGTTTAATGTAATTTACTGATAAGGTGGTGTTATCAGTAAGATAATAGTAAAAAAGTTTTTACTATTTGTTTGATTATCATCTTACTTTTTCTTCCCTATTTTCTTCCTTATTTTTTTTTTTGTGTGTGGTAATATTATTTTTTAATATTCCACTTTAATTTCTTGGTTGGGTTTTTGGTAATGTCTTCAGGGTTTATCATTTTAGTGATTGTTGTAGGGCTTGCAATGTACACCTTTAAATAAGTCCTAATCAATTCATACTTAATATTTGAATTACTTTGGGTAAAATATAGCAATGTTAAAATTTGCCAATTTCCAGTACTCTTTTTATCATAGATAGTTCCTGTGTGCATGTCATAAACTGATTAATATGGTTTATTATCTTTACTTTAATTGTGTTTCTTTCAGAGAACCTAAGAGAAAAAGAAAACATCTATTTACCTGCGCAATCTACTATTTTTTCATATTTATCACTTATTTATTTTTCAGACATTCTGTTAATTTCATTCTCTTGGTCTGAGTAGCTGACTAGTTGTGATTTAATAACTTTTCTCTTTAGACTTCTAGTTAAAACTTCCATTCTCCCAAGAACGAGTCTGCTAAATTTTTATTTGAAAATGTCTTTAGTTTTCTTTTAATTTAGGTAATAGCTTTGTTGCATATAATTGATTGACATTTTTGCACTCGATTGATAATTTTTCCTTCAGCACTTTAATATTCCATTTCAATTTCATCTGTCTTCCATAGTTTCTAGAAAGAAGTTAGTCATGAATATTCCTGTGGCTTTCCTTTATATATTAAATATTTAAATATTTTCTATTTATCTTTGGGTTTATGAAGTTTGGCTATGATGTGTCTGGGGTGATTTATTGCCTGTTTGTTTGAATTCATTGAGAGTCTTAGATCTATAAATTAATATTTTCAACAAATTTGGAAAATTTTTAGGCATTATTTTAATTTTTCTTCTCTTTTCCTCTCTCATTATGCCTATTTAGACTTCTTCAGATATTTGCCAGAGTTTCTGAAGTATTGTTACTTTTTTATTCTATATGTATTTTCTTTCTTTTTCAGCTAGGACATTTCTAAGGATCTGTCTCCAACTACATTAATTATTTTTCTCTGATTTTCTGTCTGCTTTTCAGCCCATTTAGCCATTTTAAATTTCGGCTGTATAATATCCTTTTGAAATTTTTTTTTTTTTTTTACTTTTATGTTGAGCTCTCTTATAAGTTATTGCTAGGAAGTTTTCTTTTAATTCTATTTTAATCCTGCATATAGTCTATTCATTTTTTTGAATGTATTTATAGTTGCTTCTTTCTTGTCTTTACCTGCTGAATTCAACATGTGGCCCACATGGGAGACAGTTTCTATTAATTGTTATTTCTTTTGAATAGAGGCCACAATTTTCTATTTCTTTCTTAGGGTTATTGTTGGGTTTTTGTTCTAGGAGGTAGTTAACTTGCCTGGATACAAACTGGAGACTTTGGAGGTTGCCTTTAAAGCTTCCAAATGCAGCCTTGTTTATCTCTCCCCTGTGGTTATTCCTGTATCTGCAAAGCTTTTTTTTGCCATTCAAGAATTTTGGCACAGATGTGGCTCACATTCTCTTCTTGGATCCTGCCCATCTTTGTGCCATCTCCCTGCACCTACCTTTATTATGTGCACCTGCTTTAGGCTCTGGACTCAGACACTTCAGATCAGTGAAGCTGCTAAGCTGCATATCATTGGGGAATGTCTTTAGTTATGGAAACTATGGTGGGTGCCTGTAGTCCCAGATACTTGGGAAGCTAAGGCAAGAGAATAACTTGAGCCCAAGAGTTTGAAGTTGCTGCGAGCTGTGACACCATAGCACTCCACTGAGTGTGACAAGGTGAGACGCTGTCTCAAAAAAAAAAAAAAAAAGAAAAGAAACAAAGAAAGAAAGAAAAAGTATCAAATTTAGAACTTTGATGTTTTGATTTTGTTTAAATTAAAAAAATAAAAATTTCTCTGGTCTCTGCCTATTTTTTTTCACTCGAGCCTTATGCATAATTTAGTTATCAGCCATGAATTTGGGCTGTTTTTGCTCAGAATTTGGGTTTTACCTCTTCTGAGGCTCAAATACTGCTATTTCCTTCATTAAATTTTCAGATGCTTTCCAAGTGTGATCTCCATCTCTGGCACCTCAGGCTAATAAGGCTGTTATTTTTGGTACTGCAGTTTAACTTTACCAGTTGCAAGTTTTAAAATTTAAACTTACCTTTTGGTTTTGTTTGTATTTGGGTGCTTCTCATGTTCCTTTAATTATTATAATCTAAACTTGATGCAGTATTTTGTAATTGTTATCTCTGAGGTTTCTCATGATCATTTCACTCTTCTTTCATTGCTGCAAGTTGACCCATATCTTTATAAAAGTATTTAAAAATAAATTGTAGACATTATACTATTTTATAATTAAATGTTTTATGCAACTTGTAAAAATAAGACAATTTCTAAAGTATCCATGATAACATTATCACATTTAACAAAATTAACAATGAATCTTCGTTATCATTCAACACCTTTTTCACATTCATTTGCTCCAATTGTCCCCCACATACCTTTTTACACTGAACGAGAATTCCCAAAGGTCTACAGACTTTGATTGTTATATTTTTTATGTGGCCTTTCATTTATAATTGTTTCTTTCTTATTTTTTTAAATGATATTGACTTATTGAAATAGGTTATTTTTTCTGTGGAGTGCCCCATTTTCTGTACTTGTCTGGTTTTGTTTAACTTGTTCTTCTACCTGTTGTGTTTCCTATGAACTTGAAGTTAGAGCTATATCTTTGATTAAAACCAAGTTGAACATATTTGGCTAAAATTGATCCCAGGTGATGCCGTATACATCTATGATTCGTTCTCTTCTGACACTCAGAGTGTCTTGTTCTGCTACTAGACAGATTAGGGGGTTCAGGCAGTTTCAGTCTTGTTCCTTCCAGGTTTTTCTCTTTAGGAGATTTGAAAATTTGGGAATCACTATCCCACCTAGATCCAACGTTTTCCTTTTCTTTTTTTCCTTTTTAATGTCTTAGAGATGAGAGTCTCGCTCAGGCTCAGGCTGGTCTCAAATTTCTGAGCTCAAGAAGCCACGACCTTCACTTTCCAGAGTGAAAACAGGGGTGAGCGACCATGCTCGGTCAGCCAATGTTTTCATGTTAGAACCATATTTCTCCCTCTTGCTTCCTTAATTCATGCCATTGTCAAAATGAGAACTGACCTTCAAATTCTTTCTATCCTGAACTGAATCTACAATATTAAAAAAAAAGGGGATCTGAATTGAAACAGATTACCTAAGTCAGTCATCTAAGGTATGTATTGGCCATTGCCAAGTCTCCGGAGGTTTCTATATTCCTATCTCTCTCACATTGTCATGCTGATAATTTACCACTTATTTACTTTGCTTGATTAATATATATAGCTCCACAGAAAAAAATCCAGCCTAATAAAAATGTTACTTAGGACTAGCGGTACTGATGCTGATTCTGTTGAATCTGTTGTTGATTTTGTTTAAATTCCTGCATCACAGAAAACTCTTCTTTATGGTATACAGCTCAAGTAAGTTCTCATATATTAGATTATATCAGTGTGATTAAATTTGCTTTTATCTATCTCAACTGGCAGTTGTTTCCATGGGCAAAATAAAGACCTTTGAATTATCTTTGATTTGATTAGGACATGCTGTATTTTGAGAACCCTTTTCTCTCTCTTTTCTAAATCAAGATTTAGTCATCTTAATTAGAAGTGGTAGACCCTACGGCCAAATTTTAAATCAAGCCAAGAGCCCCAGTTTTTGAAAAGGCAGTGGACATTGGTGTGAGGGGATCTTCCTTGATTAACATTTGCTATCGCAGAAAGAAGCAGGGAAATTACTGCTGCAGAGTAATTTAATACTGCTTTATTAAATGTGGTCTTTCATCTTGGTAAGGAGTTCTGGGATTCATGAGGATGTGCATTTTCTGTGAAATACTATCCCATTCAAGTAGATTAATTCACAATCTATAGTCATATTATAAAAACATAAAAGAATAAAGATGAACTAAAATCCGATAAGAGAATAAAAAAGTAAGAATCAATTAATTTGCACCCTTTTAAAAAATTATGATACTATTACTTTACTAGCCAGATATGCTTTTCTTCATTCTCACTTGAGTTAAAGTTCTTTTTTTAATGTCAGGTCCTTGACATGTTAGACCAAGAAAGAGGAATTAAAACTTGATTAATGGTCCCAAATAGTTTAGTGTTTTAGTCATTCAAATACCATATTAAATTGTATAAAAGGATGCTTATTTTTAAGCAGTGTGTGGCTCTTTCAGTGATAGTATTTGGTGTTTAAAGTTTACTTTCTTTGCTCAGTGAGTTTTCTAAAGAAATGGCATTTTTTGTATTTTAGAGAACTTGCAAAAAAGGAAATGTTTTCCTGTCATGCTTTCTATGTAAAAACACCATAGGAACATGAAGTTTTTCTCATAATCTTCTTTTAATAGAAACTATTATTTCCCCCAAAGGGAAATGAAAAATTAAATTGCAGGGAAATGAAAAGACTTTTTTCTAAAACCAGATAAAGTCTTCAATATTCATTTTATTCTTCATACCTGGGTAGTCCTTTACTCTTTCAGATCAGTGAGTTGGTCTCAATTATATGTCTTCTGTATGTTTTTGTATGCATTTTTATGTTTATGTGTCTGTTTTCAGGTGTATGTAATAAAATTGCTCTCTGATATTTAAGGCATAAAAAAACCACATCCCCTAATATTTGTGACTTTCAAATAGTATTTGTACCAAGCTCCACTTAACCACAGTGTGCTCCATTTTCAGAAAATCAGTCTTCTCCTCAGCCTCTGAGACCTCCCTGTTAAAGAGGGTCTACCTCAGTGTAAATCGGAGTGTTCTGCTCTCATACTCCAGTGGGTAGTCTGGATGAGGGTGGGGCAGTGGCTCTTATGACTTTGGCCAATTCCACTCCACCTTGCTGCTCATTACTAGATGGGTGTGTGGGCTTTTTCTTTGCCCCTTCCCAGAAGTCCTAGCCATCAGTGGTAACACTGAAGATGGGTGTCAGGAAACCTATTCTTTTTAGAGACAGGGTCTCACTATGTCACCCTTGGTAGAGTGCTGTGGCATCACAGCTCACAACAACCTCAGCTCTTGGGCTTAGGCAATTCTCTTACCTCAGCCTCCCCAGTAGCTGGGACGACAGGTGCCCGCCACAATACCCAGCTATTTTTTTTTCAGTTTGGCCGGTGCCAGGTTCTCACCTGCCAACCTTGGTATATGGGGCGGGTGCCCTACTCACAGAAGAAAACATAATTTTTGTTGGATCAAGAAAGCCTCTCTTCCCAGAGCTCTCTTGTTTTTCCAAGACCCCCCCAATGAAACTTTACATTTCACATCCATTGTAGTGGATTCTTTTCATACCATGAAGTATCTGAAAGAAATGTCCATCTTCTTCACAAGCAAAGCAAAACTAAAGTGTTCTGCTTCCTTAGAAGTTAATATCTTTGTCTCCACATCCACGCCAGCATCTGCAGTTTTTGATGTGGGCCATTCTCACTGGAGTTAGATGGTATCTCAGGGTGGTTTTGATTTGCATTTCTCTAATGATTAGTGGGACTGCAAACTGATACAACCTTTTTGGAAGGAAGTATGGAGAACTCTCAAAGAACTCAAGCTAGACCTCCCATTTGATCCTGCAATCCCATTACTAGGCATCTACCCAGAAGGGAAAAAATCCTTGTATCATAAGGACA
>CAUYON010063488.1:0-39381 GCA_963573935.1 Arctocebus calabarensis
GACAGCTTGAGGCTCTGTCTCAAAAAAAAAAAAAAAACTCTTGGGCTCAAGGGATTCTCTTGCCTCAGCCTCCCAAGTAGGTGGGACCACAGGCGCCTACTCAATGCCCACTATTTTTAGAGACAGAGTCTGGCTCTGGCTCAGGCTCAGGCTGGTTTGGTTAGCCCAGGTGATCACCTGCTTCAGCCTCCCAGAGTCTTAGGATTACAGGCATGAGTCACTGCGCCCAGCATTCATTGCTTTCTTAATAAGAAATCCTTCACCGATGCTCTCAAGGTTCTAAAGAAAGTATTTTAATTTGGTTAAAGTTTCTGTTTTCTGAATGATTGGTTCAAATGTAGCTTTCCTCCTTTGGCTCTTTCCATTTTGCCTTTATGTGATAAACATGTCTCTCATCCTGGGAAATAAGCTTCCAATTGATCCTGTTACCCTTTTTTAATAAGCGCAAGCGCTATTAACACACACACACACACACACACACCCCTCCATACTTTATCATCCCTCTCATTCAGTTGTCCACTTGGATGCTTGCACTCACTCAGGAGTCTTCCAGATTTTGTAGAGTATTATTAAAGGAAATAGCCATGTGAAAACTAAATGAAGTTAACATTGTGTAAAAGACTTAGAACAATAATTAATGTGTGAAATGCTGTGTAAGTGTTGATTACAGAAATGAGAAAAAAGTTATTTATTGTTAAGCCTGTTGAGGACATAGGCCTTTGAATTTCAGACTCAACTATGAGAGATTCTTTTTCATTTTTAGTTTTCAGAAAAAAGTTTCTTGTGAGAAATTGTTATTTTCTGTCTTATGTTAAACTGTGATTTGAACTGTTTACCTTTTTGTCCTGTTGGTAAATAGGGCCAGAGTAAATTTAATGCTTAACCAAAGCAATTGCTTTAGTTCTCATGGCTAGGATATTTGCTTTTCCGCCTTTCCTTTGGTTCTGACTTTATGTTTACTTAATGTTCTGGAAGGAAGTGGAATATAAGCAAGTAATCTACATATTTTTTTTCACAAACTCTGAACCAGTGTCATCCACTATACTGTCCTTATCACACAATTTCATATAGTAGAGGTTAAGAGTCTGTGATTAATATCTTAATATATAGAAAAGTCTAATGATCTTTGCTTGGTTTTTCCTATAGTGATCTTACTTAATTTTTTTATCATTCATTCCGTTGTTTTGAAAACCATCTCTGCTTAGCTCTCTACATTTTAAAAATTGTTCTCTCTGCTTCTTAGGCTTTTTTTGGATTTCCTCAATGGCTAAATTCTGAGGCTAAGGCCTTTGCTTCTTTTCCATTTCTCTACCTCTCAACAGCATATCTCTTCTTTTAGCTTTTAATCTTACATTTGCACCAGTAATGCTTCATTTATTAATCCAAGCTTTGTTCTCACATTTATCTCTACATGTCTGATGACTTAAATTTAAAATCGGTACCCCATGTCCATTGTTTTTTTTGATTTAGTCTGTTTTTCTTACTACTGCGAGATTAATTTTAGAGTTAATTATTACTCTCTTTCCAGAAACCCAACATGAACTGGAATGAACATTATATCGAAGTCACAGTCTATGTTATGGCATTTAGGAGTCTTGATTAACCTTTAGGCCAACGTTTGCCCAATGTGAACATTTGTATCATGCTTATCTCTTCTTTGTCAAGCATGTCATGCTTAATTTCTGTAAAGCCCACAAATATCTGTCCTTTTTTAGTGAAGAGTCACTAGGAAAAGTCTGAAGGGATAGGAGTAAGAATTGTTAAGTCTTTAATTTGGGCATTTTATTTTTCATTGAAAAGGAACAGAGATAAATATGCTGGGAAAATATCAGCATATGTGTGTTCCTCAAAAGATAGGTTTTTTTGTTTTTTTTGACAGTTTTTGGCTGGAGCTGGGTTTGAACCTGCCACCTCCGGCATATGGGATCGACACTCTACTCACTGAGCTACAGGCGCCAAAGATAGGTATTTCTTACAGGATGCAATATTGAAAGTATTTCAGGAGGCTGATGTGGGTGGATTGCCCTGAGCTCACAGGTTCAAGACCAGCCTAAGGCAGAGGGCTAACCCATCTCTAAAAATAGCCAGCTGGGTGTTGTTGAGGGCTCCTGTCACAGCCACTTGGCAGGCTGAGGCAAGAGAATCTCTTAAGCCTAAGTGTTGGAGGTTGCTATGAGCTATGACACCATAGGACTCTACCGAGGTGAGAAAGAGAGATTCTGTCTTAAAAAAGAAAAGAGACAACAATGAAATCATTTCTCTATCAGATTGGCAGATATCAAGTCATGTGATTGAAAAGATGTGGGAATTAGGAATTCTTGCATTGCTGGTAGAGTATAAATTAGTTCAGTAATTTTTTAAATTTTATTTTTTAATTATTTTTAAACTTCCCGCAAATCACTGGCATAGTTCATCTATTTTGAAAGGCAGTTTGGTAGTATCTATTAAATACTACATATCCATTATGTAGTAATTGCATGTTTGCACAGCTACATGAAGTTATGGTATTAAAAAAATACATTTTAATTTATGTAATTAAGCATAATTTAAAATATATTTATATTTAAAAATAAAAAGCAAAAATTATTTCAGCTAGCTTCAGATAGTATGGCTTTATGTTTTGGTAGTTCATAGTCTTAATGGAAAGTGAAGGGTAAAGATAATCATTGCATTGTATACTATGAGAATTTATTTTGAAAGTAAGATTAAATGCTTAGGCATTTCAGCAAACATTGAATTGGGTTGATTGAATGGTACTGATAATGAAATTGAGTCAGTATTTGGCAGGTAGAAATAATATAATTTGGAATTTTAAACCTCTGTGGAAATAGGTGACAAATGCTTTTATGATCCTTCGTTTTCACATTTGCTTTTAATTTTAAAAGTTAACATATTGGGCAGCACCTGCGGCCCAAGGAGTAGGGTGCCAGCCCCATATACCAGAGGTGATGGGTTCAAACCTGGCCCCAGCCAAAAAACAACTGCAAAAAAAAAAAGTTAATATATTTACAATTCACTTAAACTAAAATCAAGATTGAAAGTATATTTAACTTTTTCTTTGGGCTTTTCAGTCATCTTCAGTTATTTTATCATTTCTTCAATATTAAGTTTTTTTCTAGTTACTAATAAATTTTAGTTTTGGTCTAGAAGCAAGTGAAAGAGTTCCACTAACTATGTAACTTTTTTTTTGGTTTTCTATTTATATTAAACCATGTACATACACTATCTGTTAAGAAATTTATCCATGATCTGTCATTAACAAACTGTATGCCACTACTTTTATTATTTGGATGTTTACTAAAATAGAAAGAATTAGATTCTGAGGTTTAGTTTCCTAGAGTTTTAGCTTCTTGTTTCCAAACTTTACTGCTTTACTGAGAGGTGTGCCTGCCCCCAAATCAGCTAATTCAAGATATGACTACCAAATAGAACCTGTCCTTTTTTATAAGGTGTTATGTAACCAAAGAAGGCCTCTGAAAAAGGCAAATGCCACCTTGAAAGGATATTTGCTGAAGATATTTGTGGATTTCTTCAAGTTTTAAAAAATTGTTTGAAAGAAATTAGCATAAGACACTTTTTGTGATGTTTGAAGAGATAAAAAATTATAGACTGTAGAAACTGCAAGTCTAATTGTAGAATTTGCATTCTTTAAGGAGCTCAGTCATATTTAAATCCTTTATAAGCCAAGATTACATCTTAGAGTTGCTTGTCTGTGCCTTTTCACCATTGCTGGGAGAAGAAAGCTTAAGAAAGCTGAGTGGACAGATGTATTTATAATATATCCTAATAGTAATTAATAGTTGATGTCTCTAAATGAGGGACGTAACTTTCAGGTAGAGACACTGTTACTACAATTTTACCCTGGAATCTACTCAGGTATAAAATTTCTTTGGTTGTGAAACAGTGCATATGACTGTGCCTGTGGTGCTTTTCTGAGTACCTGCAAAGCAGTCGGGCAAAGTGTTAGTATGTTTTGGCTTCCTTTTGAAAGTATCCTTTGCTTGGTATGTAACATTCATTATTGCTTCTGATTTCTAAAATATTTATAGTAAAAGCACTACTTCAAAACATAGAACTTTTGGGCCTTTGCCTTTGCTTTGTTGCCATAAGAGGGGTGCCTTTGCTGTCTATGGCCAAAAAATCTTGCTCTGTAAGCCTATACCTTGCTCTTAAATCTTTCTTAGTAAGCTTTGTTTCATGCTTGTCTTAGAAAAGTAGAATTTTTGATGTTGCATAACGAATAAAATGTCAATGCCTTTCAGGATTTAGAAATATATTTTTGTCTATTAATTTCTGGTATGACTTCTAAAGATGATTTTAAAATTGTCTTCTTGATATTTTGACTGACATAGATACTTCACCAGATTTTTGGTGGGAGTACCGCCATTCTGAAGAACAATTTTTCTTTTTCTTTTTCTTTTTTTTTTTTTGCAGTTTTTGGCCGGGGCTGGGTTTGAACCCACCACCTCTGGCATATGGGGCTGGTGCCCTACTACTTTGAGCCACAGGCGCCGCCCCCTGAAGAGCAATTTTTAAGCTGCGTGAAGAACTTATGCATACCTGTTTAGGAAGTTAGGCTAATAAACTGAAGTGCAGAAAGTTTTATTCCCTGATATTTTGGTACAGTGTTATGCATGTTAGGGAAGATAGGGAAAAACTTGTGTTCAACACTAGTGGGATGGTAAGTAAAATACGGTTCATCCGTATGAAAGTCTCTTAGTCGTTTAAAATGTATTCTGATACTTGTAAGACATATGAGAAAATGTAATGTTAGGCCAAAAGTTAGAATACAACAGTTTTCTATGTAGTATGATCTCTGGTGTTCTTAAGCTTTTAAAAAACAACTCAGAAAAAGTAACAGAGGAAATAAGCCAAAATGACATTAGTAATTGTGGTTTATGTGAATAGGTATGTTTTTCCTGTCTCCTTATAATTACTTTTAAGATTTCCATCATGAGTGTGAAAATTTGAAAACAGTGGAAAACATTATACAATTTCTAAAATCAGAAGAACCATATCTGTTAAATTTTGAACTTGTAAATCTCTGCTGCCTAGTTTACCCTAATATCCTGTTTATTTTTGTATAAGAATAGTAAGCACCATTACACTAAAAAGTTATGAAGAAAGATTATGAGTGGATTTGTACAGTTCTTGTTTATCAGCATTATCCAGTCATATTCTTTATTATTCTCAAACATTTAAAATTTTAATCTGTTCTTGATGTAAGTCTCCTTAGAAAATGGTACATATTTCTCTGCCTTATTAAAAATTGTAATAAAGAGAGTTTAACATTTCTTGTTCAACTTATGTTTATTGTAAGGAAGCACTACTATACTGTTAGAAGAAAATGAGATTCTAAGACAAGTGCTGGCAAACTTTTTCTCTGAAAGGCCACATAGTAAATATTTTTGGCTTTTGGAGCTTTCTGGTTTTTGTTAAAAACTGCTTAGCTAAACTGTGGTAGCAAAACAGCCATACACAATAGGTAAATAAGTTGAGGGTGGTTGTCTTTCAATAAAACTTTATTTACAAAGAAAGGATTACCCCTCCTGTAGTCTGTCTAACCCTTCACTAAAACATATTTTTTAGAAGCAGTTCTTTCATTCCCTGATTATTAGCTCCTCTTAGGTTCTGCTTTGTATAAATTTATTTTTTTGTGAATTTTTATATCTTATATCAGTTGCTATATCTTGTTCTGCCCTTCACATCTCCACTTTAGCAGTCCTTTCTTCCTCTCACTTTTTGTACCCAATTCTCCTTAGCTTTTCTTAAAAAAAAAAAAAGGCGGTGCCTGTGGCTCAGTGAGTAAGGCATCAGCCCCATATACTGGAGGGAGGTGGCAGGTTCAAACCTGGCCCCAGACAAAAACTGCAAAAAAAAAATTGTTGTTACTAATCTCTATTTAAATATGTATTTAACAAAGAAACACAGTTGACAAAGCAGCCCATTCCATTTTCAGAGATGATTGGTTTTTCTTTATGTGTACCTTTAATTAACTTCTGCCTATGTATTTTAATTATTGTGAACAAGTCATCCATAGTAATATCAAAGTAATTATAGTGACGGAATTCACATGGTATATGTATTTTTCCAACTAGAATGATATATTAAAGGCTTTTGGCTGAAAAAAATGAATGTATTATTGGAAAAACTAATAGAGTTGGACATTGTGGACTTGATCTGTCATGTCCTAGTCTTCCCATCTGATACAGGCAGACTACTTTTTGGGTTAAAATTAAAAAGTGGTACACATACAGACAAGTCACCATTGGCTGATATGGACAGTCTGATCGCTTTCTCATGTAAAGCTGTCTTGTGTGCTTTTTACTTTGGCTTGCTCTTGAATAATTTACAGCATCTATAATTTAATATGTTAATCTCAGCCTTACTTTGACAGGATGCAGCCTTAACAAGGCAGCAATTTAGTCATCCAACATAAGTAACTCTCCTACTAGCATTTTGATTAGAAACTCTTCAGTAAGTAAAGAACCTCATTTTTCATTAGTCTTGACGAACTCTAGGTCTTTCTTCTTAAAGTGGAGTGCTAACAACTGGGTGCAGTTGGTGTGGCAGAGCAGGAAGAGTCTGGGACTAGAAGAAACAAAGAACTAGCTTTATGGGACTAATTCTGGGCCAGCCACTAAGAAATTGTGTGACATTGGACATGTTGCTTGTCTTTGAGACTCTGACTTTTGACTTTGATTTTCTGTAAATTGAGGGCAATTAACCCACCTTAATTTCCCTCATAGGCTTTTAAGATAAGATAATAGAAAGTAAAAGCCCTTTTTTTTTTAAAACAATAAAGCCTCAATATAAATTTTATTTTTAAATTCTACCAGTATTTAGCCTTACAGCAAAATCACTTTGATGATAAGCAGAATTTGTCACTTTGTCAGATTTATCTTTATTGTGAATTGAAGGTGGCTGTCTTTCAATAAAACTTTATTTACAAAAAGGAATTGCCCCTCCTGTAGTCTAACACTAATGGTGTTCTGTGGTCAGCTATCATCAATTCAACTTTCATCTAGACAGGTTTAATATGCTAATTTGCTGATGTTGTTGAATATTTGCTATCAATCAGAGGACTCTAAATTCAAAATGATAAACTGATTTAAAAATAACTTTAAGTATCTTCTTAAAGATCACCATTCTTAAATGAAGATATGTGAAAACATTAACAAATTCTTTTGTATTCTGTTAGTAGGCCTCATTTTTTAATCCTAGTTGGAAGAAAAAAAAATCTTTTTTATCTCATATGTTTACCATACCATACTATGTGTTTTTAAGAGTTTTGAAAGTTTGCAAAAAAAAAAAAAAGAAAGAAAAAAAAAATTTGGGTAAGATAACACCTTGCCTTAAAGGGTTTATGGTTAGGAGAGGTCAGATGATGTGAGATATTATTTTAACAAAATAAAATAATACAGTTGGTTTTCAGTTTTTTACCTTCTGTTCATTTTGTAGTTCTTAGTAAAGATTTGCTTTTCATTTTCTTCTTCAATTTTTTATTTATAAGATTTTTGATACTCGGCTCCTGTGGCTCAATGCCTGTGACTCAACGGGCTAAGGTGCCCAGCCACATACACCTGAGCTAGCGGGTTTGAATCTGGCCTGAGCCCGCCAAACAACAATGAAGCTGCAACCAAAAAATGGTCAGGAGTTGTGGCGGGCACCTGTAGTCCCAGCTACTTGGGAGACGGAGGCAGGAGACTCACTTGAGCCCAGAAGTTGGAGGTTGCGGTGAGCTGTGATGGCACAGCACTCTATCCAGGGTGACAGCTTGAGGCTCTGTCTCAAAAAAAAAAAAAAAAAGATTTTGAACTGATGAAGGTGAAGTTTGCAGTATTGCTACCAATTATAAATGAGAGACTTTCTTGATTGTCTTCATCTATCAAGGCATAATTAAATGCTTCATTGGTACTTCCTAATACTTCATTACACTTCTACCATAGTAGGTGCCACATTGCTATCGTGTTATCTCTCCTTGACTGTAGCCTTACTTTGTTCATTTTTATCCCTAAGGCTTGCCGCATAACCTGTACAAGAAAAGTACAAAACATAGCGATGCCAGCAAATGAATGCTAAAAAGTGTAGAGAATCTAGTTGGGCAAAATCCTGTGAAACAATTAGAGGATCATTGATAAATTAAAAGTTTAGGAAGAGGAACGTTATAAACAGAAGTTATGATAAAGTTGAGATAGCAGGTCAATGATTCAGTTACATTGGTGAATTATAAGGGTTAAGTTAAGAATAGACAGTGTCAAGCTAATTTGTAGAGAAACTGAATACCAGACTGAAGACTATGAAATGATCCTTTGGTATGGGGAAACTGACTGTTCAGTAGAGTAAGCAAAGGCACTGTCTCTTTTCATGTTGCATGAATTGGCCCTGAATTTAAACCTCATTTGTTTTTTCTTAGGGTAATCTCATTTATTGGGTGATTTTCTCAATCCTGAAAATTAGGTATTTATAATAAAATAGCTTATAGTTTAGAAACAGACACTGTAATTGATACATCGTATGCTCTAGCTATTTGCTTTGTAAACACAGTGTATGCTTACTTTCAACCTTTTGGTCTGTTTGCCAGAAATCCCTTTGTGAAGTTTCTCTTCCAGCTCCTATCTGTTTTCAAGTTTAGCTGAAATTCTACCTCTTCTAAAAAAGCTTTACCTGTTTAGCCCACAGTAAAGTATTTTCCAATGATTGGATCCTCCAAAGTAGCTGGGATATAGGTGTCCGCGGCAACGTCCGGTTATTTTTAGAGATGGGGGTCTTGCTGTTACTCAGGCTGGTCTCAAACTCCTGAGGAGCTCAGGCAATCCACTCGCCTTAGCCTCCCAGAGTGCTAGGATTACAGGTGTGAGCCACTATGCCTGGCAGTTTTTACTTTTGAATTTTAATAGCAAAGTACGTTATTATTTATTGTGAAGCATTGCTGTAAGGACATACTAATTTGGGGAGAGAAAAGGGGTGTTATGGCTTGAAAGATCTTTGGTTTAATTTCTATCTTTTTCATGGTTTGGGGAGAATATTTATATATGTTTGTTTACAAGACTGTTCTGAAGGTAACTTATTCTCAGATTAGAGTTCGAACTTTGAACTGCTGAGATAGGTAGTAAGTTCTTTTTATCAATTTTTTACATTTTATTTTGTGAGCTTATTTTTTAGGGGTGACTTAAAGTTTTAAAATTAGTTTCTTGTTTAAAAGCAAGTAAATATTTACTGTCTTTGCTAGCTATGGTAATAACATGATCATTTTAACTTTTTTTGCACTATGTACCATAAGCTTAAGAAGTGTATATTTTATGCTATTTACATAGCTTTTAGACAAAGCAAACACCATTTACGGGTGTGATAAATACATAGAAAGCTTATTCTGCAGTTTTTTAAAGTGATAAACTACTACCATCTCCAACAAACCATTTTCTGTAAATAATTGGTATGTTATTATCCACTGATTTTTTTTTTTTTTTTTGACAGCTGGTTCAATTTTTCTTTAAATATTAGGTCATCAGTATTGTTGAACTCTATCTGATGTTATCAGGGTAAGACCTAGAAAACTTGTTTGTACTTTATAAAGGTAATAACAAGCTAGTAAGTTAGCAAGTCAGTGCATAAAGGGCATACTTAATAACTTCAACTCAATCTTTACTAAAAACAAAGTATATAATAAGATGCATGTGCCCCTTAATATTCTTAAATAAAAAAGAGAGCCAGTATAGTGTAGTGGTAGTTTGTATTCAGAGAAACAGGGGTCTAAATTCATCTTGCCACGGTACAGCCTTATGAAGTCTCTTAACCTCTCTAAGCCTCTCTTTCCTCATCTGTGAATTGGAGATGAGGAAAGTACTTACTGTTTTTAACAAACAATAAATTTGTTGAGCTTCTCTTGTGTACCAGAAATCATACTATATTTTGAAAAATGATTGTGAGATCATTGGATTAATTACAATGAATATAAAACAGCACAGTATCTAGAATATGTGGTCAATAAATTTTAGTTACTAAGATATCCTAAATATATTTTTAAAAATTGTCTAAAACTTCTAGGGAATAATTCTAGGATTTTTTATTAAATTTTTAATCCTATGTGTGAGTTTTTTAAAAAACATTACTGTTACATTTATGTATTTTAAGATTGACTTTAAAAACTAAAAATTAACAGTTTTGAAAACATACAAATGTTATGCCAATATAATTATTTCTCTTAGGAGAAATTTTATATATGTGTATGAAATTGTATATATGTACATGCTTTCTGGACCAACTTTATATTGTCTTTAAAATAGAAATATATGGACCACTAACAGTAGTTTGGGAGGCAATTATATTAAGAAATAATTAAAATATATGTGATTTTAATGCAGGATGGAACTACTATATAATTTTTGGGTAATCATGGAACTATTTAGATACCTAGAAAAGCTGTTTTTAACAGTATAAAAACCACAATTTTAAACAGACTTAGGCTCTTTTTTTATGAAAATAATGTATAATATATAGTTTTCCAATGAAAGTTGCCATTATGCCTATGACTAGTCCAGAATTGACTATGTTAAGTTCTAAATTGAATTTGGGAAAATGCTTATTCCCTTCTTTGTCTCTTATATTCTCTCTTGCTTTCTTGAAATATAAGTAAGTCCTCTCCTGAACATTTTAAACATACACATGTGCATGTATGTATACATATGTTTCTCTCTGTCATTTTAATAAACAGCAATAGTGTGGGAATGGGATTGGTCTGCCTTAGATTTGCAGTCATTTTAATGTCACTGTAATATGACAAGTCATTGACATGCAAAGTAATGAAATGTGTTATTTTCACTTATAGATCCCCCCCAAAAGAAGATATTTAATAGGTTTTTTTACTTGAAAGCTTTTCAGTGAATAGGAATTTCTTATTTAAAAGTTTGGTTAATGACAGCATCTTACTGTTAATTAAAATTTTAATTTTTTTATGGTAAAATTTTTGTTTTAATGGTCTTTATGACTTGGAGAATTTGATCTGTACAGTCTTCCCTTGGTCCCTTTGTATCGGTGGAGGGGTTAGTTCCAGGATCCTCACAGTTCAATCCCCTTACATAAAATGGCATAGTATTTGCCTATATATCACACATATCATACTGTATACTTAAATCATCTCTAGATTATTTACCATATCTAATACAATGTAAGTGCTATATAATTAGCTGTTATATTGTCTTTTTGTATTATTTTAAATTATTATATTTTAATTTTTGGGTTTTTTCCTCCAGATATTTTTGATCTGCCATGGGTTGAATCTTATGATTCAGAGAACTGACTAGTATATGTAAACTTAGGGCATTTTAGAAATAAAATACTAGTGCCATCAGTTGACTACTTAACTCTCTGCCAGGCAGTGTTCTAAAGATATTGAATGTGTTGGATCATCTGATCCTCACAACAACCCTGTGAGGTAGGCACTATTACCCTGTTTCTCCAGTGAGGAAACAGGATCACAGAAAGGTTAATTAATGGACCTGAGGTTACTCAGCTAGTATTCCTGCCAGTATTTCAAGAACTCGTGCATTTGATCTTAACTGCTGTCTAATAGTTAATTGTTGTCTCTCCCAGATTTTACAATAAGATTAACTATTGGAATAATATATAAACATACACCATACTAACAAAACCAAAAACACCGAACAAAATGTTGACCTTATTTGAACATTTGCTTAGCTCTATAATCAGTATTGAGTGATTGTACTGAATTGTTTAGGAAAGCCATCACTGTAACAGATGACTGCATTAGCACCGGAGTTGGTAATCAGGATTTCAAAACCTGTGATTAAAAAAACAGCTATGCATTAATGCATTTATTTATAATTGTTTTTCATTGTGATTTTTAGAGGTACTGGTAATGATTTTGATAAATCATTATTAATTATGATTGGCCTTGATGAGTATATCAGCTCAGCTGTAGTCTTGTACTTAGTAAAATCCATTAGCATGTTCCCAAGGATTAATTTTGTACTCTTTCTATTCTTTTAGTAAAATAAAACAGGGTCTGTTACCTAGCTTGGAAGATTTGCTGTTCTACACGATTGCAGAAGGACAAGAGAAGATACCTGTTCATAAATTTATTACAGTAAGTTTTGGTATTTTCCTATTTTATTTAACTTTAAAAGAATCAGTAATAATTAAATCAGTATACAAAATTATTGAAATACAGTCTTAATCTGACATCTGGATTCTAACTGACACTGTTTCTCTTACTATGTTTTCAAATTTTTGTCATGTTCATTTCAAGGTAATCAGTGAAAAAGAAAAACAATGAGAAATTTGTCCCAAAAGTGGGTAATAGTGACACTAAAATGCCATAAACATGTTCTTGAGTAGAAATTTTTAGATACAAGGATAAAAACTTGTAGTTGGAATAAGCATATACATTGTTTGTACTGTATATTTACAAACTCTTATTTTTTTAAAAACAGGCACTCAAATCTACAGGATTGCGAACGTCTGATCCCAGGTTGAAAGAGTGTATGGATATGTTAAGATTAACTCTTCAAACAACATCAGATGGTGTCATGCTAGACAAAGATCTTTTTAAAAAGTAAAAATTTCTGCCAAACCTTTAATGGTGATTTGCTATGCTATATGGTGATTTTGCTTTAAAAAAAAAAATTTGCATCTTTGAAGGCCAGTGCTTTCTATGTAACTGAAAAAAATGGATTTATAAACATCTTTTGTTTGAAGAACTTGGTGCACATTAATGTTTTATAATACACCAGGCTAAGAGTATATGCTTTCTTTAAATCTGTTCTAAGGAAATCTAGCATTCAATTTATAGTACCTATAGATAGCATTCAGTTTGAGTGGGGCATACCCTTTTTCCTGTCATTGCTTATATTGATCCCCAATTTACCTACATGTCTTGCAGGCTTTCTCAGCATAATCTCTACTTTTTCCACAAGGTGTCTTAGATGACATCATAAAATGGCAGAGCTTTAGAAAGCCCTATGTTCCTCAGATTTACGTACCTGCATTATCTGCCTCTCCTCTCCTTAGACATTTATTTTCATTTTCCTCAAAACAGAACTAAAAACAACTTTGGAAATTAAAGCCTTGATTTGGTTGAATGAGAATATTTACTTTTGTATTATATTTGCATATCTGTTTAGTATTTATCTTCATTAATGTGTTCCTACTAATTTGATTACTTAAAGATTTAATGGATATCATGTTTGTAATGAATTCCAAAGAGTCAAATAGTATTTTAAACTAATAACATATAAGTGGAAACTAGCATAAAACTGTAAACACTACTGTAAGAAATTGGCTTTTTACAGATCATGGACTTAGGCTGAGGTGAATCCAAAGAATTTCTGCATTTGCTTTCAAAGTTTATTAGTTTGTAGCTTGTATTTACTCTTATTTTCTTTTCTTTTGGGGGTTGAATGATTTGTTCTAGATATCTCTTGGGAATATCCTGTAGTATTAAGTCATCTAAAGGTATAAGTATTTAACCGAGGTTCTCTAAAGTTTCCTGGCATGCTGTGAAGCACTGCTAACAGTTTGGATTCTTACCTTTTCTCCAGGAGCTGCTTGGTTCTGTTAACTAAGCTGGTAGAGGTTTAGATTTTAGATCCATGTTGCAAATTTGAGTCTCCAGAATCTACTTTTTTTGTTGGTAAAAAAAATAATTTCTAGATTTTTTTTTGTCTTTGCAGTAGGATTATTTTATTATTAGTGTTCATGAACTCTGTGCAAGATATTTCTGATTATACTTTCTGGGGAGTTATTGAGGTGAATCTCTGAATGAAATTGTCAGAGAAATGGTAGGCAGATCTGTTGATAATCAATAGGAAAACTGCTTTGGAATTTTAAGTGTAAACAGTATTTTACACATTTTTATTGCTTTTAAAAATGTTTGTGTTATGTAAACATGTTGTATTTAAACATAAAATTAAAAACAATGTAAATACTCTGACTATGAAGCCAGGGAACTACAATTTAAAATTTTCTACCTGCAGTTATCTCAAGAAACAGTAATTACCATTGTTTTAAACACTAATCTGATTAAAAACGGTGATTGTAATACAAGCAGTTTCCAATTAGACAAAAGCTTATGGTGTATATGTGTAGATGGTGGAAAAGTACAAGTATATGGGCATAATGATATCTCTTTTTATTGTAGAATGAGGTGATTCAGAACATCCAACTATTAACCTTTTCAGGTGACCTGAAAAGGTGGTTGATTGCTCCAGAGATGTTCTTTGTCTGTTTTCAAATATAAAAAGTTATCTAGCTAGTGTTGCCAGAAATAAACTATCTCACCTCCGTACAGCTGGGAGGAGATGTTAAAACATGGAATTCATTTTCCTAGAGAAATAATTTATAAAGGTGGGTAGGTTTAGTTGAAGCAATGTGTTGATATTTTACCTAAAATACATTGTGGTTAATATATTTAGCCTTTGTTGGTAATCTGAGAAACAACTATTATGTATGCCTTTTTTTTTTTTACATGGGAAAATGAGTTCTAAGCATATTTTTTGGAGTATGATCTATTCATACTCCAAAAGTTGGAGACTGCCTGTACTCATCTAAATAGAAAAAATTTGTTGAAAACTAATCCTTTATCTATTCATGAAATTTTTTTTTTTTTTACCTTATAGGTATTAGAGCTGTTACTATGTGTGGGTGTCATAATTTTGGGGTCTTTTTGTTTTCGAAGAAAGTGAATAATAGTCTTTACATTTGTATGTTTGCTTTTCAAAAATTTTTCATATTATTTTATTAATGAAAACTTACATGAGTAATAATATTTTGTAAAATATATTATAGTTTTTAATCATAAACATTTAAGGAAATCAAATGATTATTCCCAGTTTACAGATAAGAAAACTGGACAAAACACAGAGAAAGATAAAACTTAGTGAAAAGTATAAGCACCTCCTTCTCAGAGTTCATTTTATGTAACTTCAAATTTCCTAGTTAGACTCATGACATCTATATTAAAATAACACCCAAGAAAAACCTTATTATTTTAACATTATGTAGTTTGACACTCTTCGGAGAAGTAAGATTGCCTTTGTCAGCCATGTTAAGGCTGGGAAGGCTCTTGTCACAGCTTTATCAGCATCTTCTGCTAGGGCAGCAGTTCTCAACCTGTGGGTTGCGAGCCATAGGAACTGTATTAAAGGCTTGTGGCATTAGGAAAGTTGAGAACCACTCTGCTAGGGCAAAAGAACTATATTTGCATACTGTACAATTTTGTTAATTATAAATTCTTTTAAAAGTGCTGATTAAATAGTTAAATAGTAGTAGGTTAATAATTAAAATGTGTTTGGCAGTTCTTACATTTTCTCATTTATAACTTCTAAAAAATGAGATACTAAATTTGATTTGATATAGATAATTAGTGATTTAAGATTAGGAGTTCTGGCTGGGCACGGTGGCTCACGCCTGTAATCCTAGTGCTCTGAGAGGCTAAGGTAGGTGGTTTCCTTGAGCTCAGGACTTTGAGACCAACTTGAGTAAGAACAAGATCCTCAGTTCTCCTAAAAATAGAAGAAACTAGTCTGGTGTTGTAAGCAGGTATCTGTAATCCCAACTACTTGGGAAGCTGAGGCAAGAGGAACATTTGAGCCCAAGAGTTTGAGGTTGCTGTGAGCTCTGGTACCAGGGTACTATATCCAGGGCTACAGAGTGAGACTCTGTCAATAATAAAAAAAAGAGATTAAGAATTCTAATTTTTTTTCCCTGAGAAAGGTGTTCTTTGGTATATATCTATTGCAATTTCTGATACTTGCAGGTTGGATTTTAAAAGCTATTTGAACCATTTAAATGGTTGTTTTTTTTTTTTTTTTTTTTTTTTGAGATAGAGCCTCAAGCTGTCACCCTGAATAGAGGGGCATGGCATCACAGTTCACAGCAACCTCCAATTTCTGGGCTGAAGCGAGTCTCTTGCCTCTGCCTCCCTAGTAGTTGGGACTACAGGTGCCCACCACAATGCCCGGCCATTTTTATTTTTGCAGCTGTCATTGTTGTTTGGCGGGCCCGGGCTGGATTCAAACCTGCCAGCTCAGGTGTACGTGGCTGGCACCTTAGCCCGTTGAGCCACAGGCCCTGAGCCAAAATGGTAGTATTTTTTAAATTAACATTGAAATGATCAGAAAACTATCGAAGTTTATTGAAGTAAATATTATAACACTGGGATGTCAATTAATACTATTATTGTAAGTTAATAATGGAAATTAGGATAATTTTTAATGTTAGAATGGGGATGTTTATCACTAAAATAATAGCTTTTAGGATTTTCTTTTAAGCCTAATTTGAAATTAGGTTTAATTTTATACTGAACAAGCTAATATGTATTATTCTGAATTTTTATTAATAGTTAAAATGTGAAACTTGGGTGTTTAATTTGCTGTAACATCTAGAGCAACTTGAATTAAAACACTTTGAGGTTGAGGTTTAAAATTTTCTCATTTACCACAGATTTAAGCAAGAAATACTGTTTACTTTTTTATTTCTCCATTTATGATTGGTGCATGTTATTCAACTTCTTAGAGTCATTTTCTTATTTGTAAAGGGGGGGACATCTTTCTCAAAAAAAGAAAGTTATTTTGAGGATTATACAGGGTGACTAGTATTTGAAACTTAGTTTTTAAAAAAAAAAAATGCCTATGTTCCCCCTCCCCGCCTTTTCCAAAGAAAAGCTATCAAAATTTGGTTTTTTGTTTGTCAAAGCTTTTCCTTAAGACTTGCTAGAATTGGTATTAGGGCTTGACACTCAAGTTTAGTGAATCTTCCTTTGTCCGTTAAATATTCTATTACTGAATTACTGAGACTATTTTAAGCATAGAGTATATGGTTGACTTATAATCTATTAATAGTGATGTTGTAATATGTTGATTTTCTGTCAAATCCTTTTTTGGGGTACCTATTAGTATACAGTAATTAAGTCCTTTTTATTTTTATTTATTTATTTTGAGACAAGGTCTTGCTCTGTTGCCTGGACTAGAGTGCTGTGGTGTCCTCATAGCTCATTGAAACTTCAAACTTTTGGGTTCAAGGGTGCCTCTTGCCTCAGTCTCCCAAGAAGCTGGAACTTTAGGCATGCACCACCACACCCAGCTAATTTGCCCAGGATAATCTTGAAATCATAGCCTTGAGCAATCCTTCCACCTTGGCCACCCAAAGTGTTAGGATTACAGGTGTGAGCCACCATGCCTATCTTATCCTTTTTAGAATAAAGCAAAATACTGTTTCACATCACTAGATTTCATGCCCTCCACTTGGTTTACCTTGTCTTTTTAAAAATAGCTGATAGTTGGCTAGGCTCCTGTAGCACAGTGTTTACAGCACTGGCCACATGCACCAAGGCTGGTGGGTTTGAACCTGGCCTGGGTGGGCTAAACAACAATGACAACTGCAACAAAAAAATAGCCAGGTGTTGTCTTTTTAAAAATAGCTGATAGTTGGCGTGGCTCCTGTAGCACAGTGTTTACAGCGCTGGCCACATGCACCAAGGTTGGTGGGTTTGAACCTGGCTTGGGTTGGCTAAACAACAATGACAACTGCAACAAAAAATAGCCAGGTGTTGTGGCGAGGTTGTGTAGTCCCAGCTACTTGGGAGGCTGAGGCAAGAGAATTGCTTAAGCCCAAGTGTTTGAGGTTGCTGCGAGCTGTGATGCTGCATGACTCAATTGAGGGTGACATAGTGAGACTCTTGTCTCAAAAAAATAGCTGAGAGCAGAATGTTTTTATTCCATGGTATGTTACATCTCTTACATTAAATAGAAATAGGTAATTTAACATTTTTGTTGACTTCAAATAATATAAAATAGCTACTTTATGACATTTTATTTGAAATTATATATTTTTATAAGCATTTTAACAAACATGTCACTTAATAGATAAATTTGTCTTACTAAACTAATTTTTTACCCTAGAAAGGCATATTTTTCAAAATATAATTTAGGAAAAATACGTTAACATGCAAGATGTTCAGTTTTCTTGTGAAATACTACATAATAATTCTACAGGAACTAAGGAGTATATTTTTGAGGTTACCTCATGAAAAAAAAACACCAGGTATCAAAAGTCTGATTTTTTTTTAAACACATGTCATGTTTACCATTCAGGATAGAATAAGAAATTTTTTTCATGTTTCAGGTCTTAATACTTAAACCTGATGGAATACTTTGTTGTTTTAATCTGTGACACAGTTTTTAGGCAGATTTAATTTATTTTTGTAATGTGTTCAATAGCTTACAAGCAAGTACATGAGAGACAGCTGGGAGGAAAGAAATGTAGAAGGAATATAATTCATAGAATTCAATTGCATAAAATGATAAGTTTCTTGTTTAAATAGTGGGTTAATATTCTCTTAATTAGTATTGTTGTTACCAAGCACTAATATTTGAAAGGCAACTCTATTAATTTCTTTTTTCACATTTCACAGATGTGTTCAAAGCAACATTGTTTTGTTGACACAAGCCTTTAGAAGAAAGTTTGTCATTCCTGACTTTATGTCTTTTACCTCACACATCGATGAGTTATATGAAAGTGCTAAAAAGCAGTCTGGAGGAAAGGTAATATTTTTGATGTGCATAATTTTCCTAGGACATTCATTTAATAAATTCAGCATAATTTAAGGTCTAAAGAGTAAAATTATGTAGTTTCCTTTTGTGTTTTGCTAAAGAAAACACTTGAACTTTGCTTAAGCAATTTAAAGTAAATGAAGCCTCTGGATTTAGTGCTTTTAAAATATTTTAAATATTTAACTTTAATTGTTGCTCTGGCTAAAAGAAATCAAAGTTTAAGACTTTTTTTCAGATTTTTTGAAAATTTGATTTTCAAATGATTGGGATGGTTTTTAAATTTTTAATTATTAAAAATACCTTACTGAGAATTTCTGCAGGTCTGAAATCCCTGAACATTAAATGAAGGGTTTCTAGTTTTTAAAATCCTCTAAATAATACTAGGGGCTGTTTTATTTAATCTCCATATGGAAAGGTACTTTCTTCTGTTTTAACTTTGGGTAGCTTTAGTATAATATACTTGACCCTTTAACAATGCAGGAGTGAGGGATGCTGAGCCCCTATATAGTTGAAAATCCAAGTATAACCTTTGCCTCCTTTAATTACTACTATTGACTGGAAGCCTTACCAATAACATAGTTGATTAACACATATTTTGTATATGTTTTATATTCTGTATTCTTACAACAAAGTAAGAATAGAAAATGTTACTGAGGAAATCATGAAGAAGAGGAAATATATTTATTATTTGTTAAATGGAAGTGGATCATTATAAAGGTCTTCATCCTTGGAGTCTTTACGTTAAGTGAGCTGAGTTGGAAAAGGAGGGGTTGGTTTTATTGTCTAAAGTATGGCAGAGGTGGAAGAAAATCTGTGTAGAAGTGCACACTCACAGTTCAAACCTGTGTTGTTCAAGAGTCAATGGTATAACCTCGATAATATTTTAGTGTAAATACTTATTACTTATTTTAAAATATCTCATTTTTAATTTTTTAGATAGTGAAACCCTACCAGTACCTATAACCCTAATTAAAGAAGTTTTAACTTCTTTCTTGTAAAAAAAAAGTAAGTCCAAGTTCTTTTAGACTCTTTGCTTTTTTGGGAAAAAAGAATGATTGGCAAACAGAGAGTGATAGTGACTGAGAGAAATCACTTTAGATCTCACTATAATCCTCAAATCTTTTGTGTCCTTCATTTTCCTGAACATTGTCATAAAAGATAGAATACAAAGCCATAGAGTGTTCTAAAATAACTAATTGGTGGAGGCTAAATAGAGACAAATTTTTTGGTAGAAGAAAATATATTATTTGCTTATGTCTGTTAATTTGTTTACAATATTTTTGGATAGGTTGCAGATTATATTCCTCAACTGGCCAAATTCAGTCCTGATTTATGGGGTGTGTCTGTTTGTACAGTAGATGGACAGAGGTAAGTTTATCTCAAATACATGAAAACTAACTCTGGGCTTTAAATTTTGCCTAATAGTGACTGTGACATAGAAAAGACCATCTTCTCTAGTTAATAGTCCTGACATGACATAATTTTAATAAGGTAAGTTAGCTTAGATTTTAATGGAATTTTTAATTCAACTGAAACAGTAACCTTATACTAAGTTTTTTTTTTTTTTTTTGCAGTTTTTGGCTGGGGCTGGGTTTGAACCCACTACCTCCAGCATAAGGGGCTGGCGCTCTAGTCCTTTGAGCCACAGGTGCCGCCCGCTTATATTAAGTTTTATGAGGCATTTCAGCTGTCTTATTCCCAGTTGTAGTCTTGCTAGGTATTATTCAAGTACCTGCATTTATAAATTGGTTTACGAGAAGCAGACTTTTTAAAACATGACATTATTATCTAATGAACTGGCCACTGATAAAATTAGTTTCCATTTCTTACCTTACCATTGGTAACTTATTTTATGATTTTCTTTGTTCTTCGTGTTGCTGTTATGATTAGCATGAGAGCTGGACAATGCACATCCTGTTATCCATCAGTCATTTGCAAAGTGACAAGTCAATTGCAAAACATGTAGGATTTCATGAAGTCCATGGAAGCAGTATTTGGAAAAGGCTCATGTTGTAGTCATAGTTGGTAAATGAGGAACTCGCAGAATATAAAAGGATAGTGATGTGAGGTGCTTTAAAGAGAATGACTTAAAAAAGATTTGGTTTAAAAAAAAGAGGCCCTTGGAAAATGATAAAATTCTAGAATTTTTTTTCCAAGAATATTCCTTTTTACTTTGCTGGGAGTCAAACAAAGATTTATCATTGTGTCATATCTTGGTTTTGTCAGAATAATTATGCGAAAGAGAAAAATCAGTATTCTTTTTTCATTCATTTAGAGACTTAGCTCAGAGATGCATTCTTTTTGGCTTTTGTTTTTTATCAAAGCAATTATTTCTTTTTTTTACTAAAATATAACTTGCATAAAACTAAGTTGTACAACTTATAAATGAATATAGTTTAAATAATTTATATCACATGTAATTTTACCCAAATTTTATTAAAACTACAAGTCATTTAATAATTTTAAGTTTCATTTTTTAAGATAATGTTACAATTAAAACTTTCTTTTGTGAAAATTTGTGTACTTTTTATTTTTTACTAATTATCCTCAAATATTTACAATAAAAAAATGTGAGTTAGCCCATTCATTTTGAAGATGAGGAATCTGAGGCCCAGAGTTGACATGATATTGACAGAGGTGAAATAAGCACCTAGATTTCTTCTAGCTAGTACATTTTTCTTTTCATTATTACCGGCCTTTATCTTCATGGGGACCCATAAAATGTACTAAGAACTTAAGTGTTGAAGTAAATAGTAGGTTTTGTGAAGGGGACACTAATGAAAGGACTTTGTGTCTTTATCCCATGGAGCAAATTCTGGTAGAGAATAATAGTCCTATTTTTGTATTTTGAAGAAATAGTTTATCAAATATTGAAAATCTTTGAATGTTTGCACATGATTTTTCTTTTCTTAAACATTCTCTGTGTCTTATAATTTTCTTATCTAGAGAATTCTGAAAGTTGACTTTAGAAATAGAACATAAGATTTTTATATCTAAAGGCTTTTACCATTTTTTAGAATGATAGTCAAATTGAAGCTATAGTTAGAAGTAGAAATTATGTGTAAATTTGATAGAAAAGATATGTGTTTTTGAGATACACACACATATATACATACGTATTTATATTCTGTAACATACTTAGAGGTGAAATGTCCATGCATTCCTTGTTTGACGTCTGATGTCTCTGTTAACCTCTACCTGGGGTAGTTATTAATAATGCCCCGTTTTGGGCAGTGCCTGTGGCTCACAGGAGTAAGTAGGGCACTGGCCGGAGGTGGCAGGGTCAAACCCAGCCCAGGCCAAAAACTGCAAAAAAAAAAAAAAAAATCCAGTTTCACCATGAATGAGTGAAGGCCTGTGTTGTGTTGGCATTCTTGAGAACGTCTGGGTACACCAGGGAGTGAGACAGCCCAGGTGAAGTCTACATTATAATTGGGTTGGCCAGAAATTTTTTCATTTCTAAATCTACTCTTTAGGTAACTCTCAGTTTGGTAAGGTAAAGCTTTTTGTTCTATTATTTACGTGGTGAGGATAACTGCAGAAACTTAGTGGCAGCTCTATCAGGTTTACAAAATGGATGCTTTTTCTTTTCTTTTCTTTTCTTTTTTTTTTATTTTTTTGTTGCAGTTTGGCCAGGGCTAGGTTTGAACTCGCCACCCTGGGTATATGGGGCCAGCACCCTACTCAATGAGCCAAAGGCACCACCCTGGATGCTTTTTCTTTTAGTGGGGTTGGAATTATGAGTGGATGTTGTTCATAAGATGAGGCATTAACAGTCAGGGTCTCAGAGAATAGTATTGAATCTAAACTGAGTTCTATTTAACTCTTAAACTAACCATTGTTAACCATGGCTTAAAGCTATGAGTAGAAAAAAAAAAAAAAAAAGATAAATTTTTCTTTTTTTGAGATAGGATCTTACTTTGTTTCCCAGGCTGGAGTTCAGTGGTGTTACCATAACCAACTGCAGCCTTAACTCCTGGGCTCAAGCAGTCCTCCTGTGTTAGCCTCTGGATTAGCTGAGCCTGTAGCCATGCACCACCATGGAGAATTTTTCTATTTTTGTAGAGATGGACTCAAACAGGCCTCCTTCCTCAGCCTTCCAAAATGCTAGAACTGTAGGCATGAGCCACTGTATTTGGCCTGAATAATTTTTTTTTTTTTTTTGTAGAGACAGAGTTTCACTTTATTGCCCTCAGTAGAGTCTCAGTGTCACACAGCTCACAGCACCCTCCAACTCCTGGGCTTAGGTGATTGTCTTGCTTTAGCCTCCCAAGTAACTGGGACTATAGGCGCCTGCCACAACGCCCGGCTATTTTACTGTTTTTTTTTGTAATTCGGCTAAGGCCAGGTTGGGTGGCGCCTGTGGCTCATCGAGTAGGGCACTGGCCACATACACAGATGGTCTGAATAATTTTTAAAAGGGCTAGTTCATATTATGTGATTCAGGTAAGTATAAGAAGAGGTGTATTATGTCTTACACTGGTGCCCTCAGAAGACAATTCCTATGTTACTTATTTATTATCTAATTTAGAATAATTATTCTGTTAGTACTTTTATACTTCTGCTCTTTTTGCAGTATTCCATATCCATGGGTTCCGCATCCTTGGATTGAACTAACTGCACATCAGAAATGGTTGAGAAAAAAGCATGGATGGTGGTTGCATCTGTATTGAAAGTAGATAGATTTTTCTTCTTGCCATTGTTTCCTAAACAGTGCAGTACAATATTATTTATATAGCATTTACATTTTATCAGATGTTATAAATCATCTAATTTAAAGTATACAGGAGGACATATGTAGAGTATATGCAGGTTCTACACTATTTTATATAAGAACTTGAGGATCAGTATATTTTGGTATCATGGGATCCTTGGAACCAATGCACATAGATATCAATGGATGACTTATTTTTATATTTATTCTGTAATATTGAAGTAAACTTGTGTGGTTGAATTATGGGAGACAATTGTTATAAATAGAAATTAACATTTAGAAGGCATTTTATTTATTTATTATTGGTTTTTTTTTTTTTTTTTTTGCAGTTTTTGGCCGGGGCTGGGTTTGAACCCACTACCTCTGGTATATGGCTGGCGCTCTACTCCTTGAGCCACAGGGGCCGCCCAGAATTAACATTTAAAAAGAACAACTTGTGTAGTTAAGTTTTTTCCCCTGGTGATGTTAATTCATTTTTAATCTACTTTTAAATAGGCATTCTATTGGAGATACCAAAGTTCCCTTTTGTCTTCAGTCCTGTGTAAAACCTTTGAAATATGCCATTGCTGTTAATGATCTTGGAACTGAATATGTACATCGATATGTTGGGAAAGAGCCAAGTGGATTAAGATTCAACAAACTGTTTTTAAATGAAGATGGTAAGAATTAACATAAAAATGGGTTCGAAAAAGAAATAACTGCATTTTCTTGTATAAGTCTAAGAAGTTATTTTCATTTGTCATGGGATTTCTGAGAAATCTATAGAGATAGTTAATCACCTACTTTTTAAAATGGTTGTTTTAGGTGTCTTATACCACTCGTGAGTTGTCTAGGAGCAGACCTAGGGGCAGGGAGTAAGAATTTCATTTTATAACCACCTGTAGGGAAATATATTAACAGCAAAATTTTAAAATGTCTGGAATTTTCTTAAAAATAATTCAGCAGAGGCAGATGGGAATGTTGGCTGTGATTACTACTGGTAATAATTGCAGCTAAATGATGGGTACAAGGATGTTCATATACTATTCTTTCTACTTTTATATTTTATATATAATATTTGAAAACTTCAATAATAGTTTTTATGGTGTACATGGATGAGCTTAGTGAGTGAAGATTTTGTGTGTGTGTGTGTTTGGGTTTTTTCCTTCATCTTGTATTAAATAGTTGGATAACTAAAAAGTCTTATTACTTTGTAGGAATTCAGAAGAAAAGGGAAGGACAAAGGTAGTTAGTACTTTAATCTGATGGAGATTTTTAAATCCAAATGCCATCTAGCTGAATGTAAAGTAGGAAGATCTTTTTCATATTTACAATTGCAAGGGTAGACTTATAGTGAAATTATATATACTCTTGTGTGTCTGTGTGTATCTAAAATTACAAAATTAAAACAGTAAATTTATTAGTGAATGTTGTGCTGGCTTTTTAAGATTGTGATGATTTATTAAGATTAGTGAATAAATAAATTATAGTAGTTTTTAATAACAGTAGAATTAAATGTGTACAGCAAGCATAAAAGTTTTGGCCCCGTGGCAGGACTTGGCTGATATTTTCTATCGTAAGTGAGCAAACAAGTTACCTTATGGGGATATCAATTTTGGAAACTTCCCCTAGGGAAGTCTTTTTCTGGTAGAGTAATTATGTTAATCAGAAAATTAAATACATAGTCTTGTCAATTTTAATAGCTTTGGAAGGTATGGGCCTTGTTTGAGGCATAACTGATCTTGCAATACTCCAGTATTCAGAAAACCATTACATATCTCTATTACATGGTTAGAGAAGACAAACTTAAGCATCACAGACTGTGTGTTATATTTATATTATCCTGTAAGTATGTAATTGATAGGTTCCAAAAGGTATATGTTGGTTACTTATCTGTAGAAGATTTGAAAAAGAAGAGATGTTAATTTACTGAGGAAGATAGGACTTAATCAATAGAATTAAGTTCAGATGGTTAAGAAGATGTGAGGGGGCACCGTAGAATTAAATCATATGTAGACTATATTGTAAATATCTATAATGTAGGACAATGAGGCTTCTTTAGCTCTAATTTTTATATGACACTATAAAATTCCAATATAATACTTAAATAGAAATCTCCAAATTGAGCTACACATCCCTTTAAATATTTTTTAGTTCCAATATGCATTAGCAAATTTTCCCTTAGCTTCAACTATGAACCAACTCCTTATAAGATTCATGTACTTAACCATTTGAAAAACTGTTTCTAATATATGAAAGAACTCTCTGAACATTTTATTGCCTGGGGGAGAGTAAGTACTTATTAAAATCGATCAGATTTGTGCATTCTAATTTAAAATATGTCCGATAAAATTTCAGATGTTGCCCATGGTTCATTTTGTCAGTATAATAAGCTCTAATATATATCATTACGTTGAAATTATAGTCTTTATTAAAGTAGTGTATTGTATATATTTCTGCTGTTGATAAATATTTTTCAACTAAGAATTCTAAATTGAACCTTTCAACTCTTTTATAGCAGAGCAGGAAACAAATAGTTTTCACAGCCATAGGTCTTAGTGTAAAGTTTTATACGGTAGTTAGGCTGGTGTTATACATGGATTCTCCCTGGTGGATTTCCTGATGTTCAGATGTCTGGCTTTTGAGCCAAATGTAGAGTGGGCAGTTGATTACAACTAAAAACTGGGCTGTCATAGCATAACATGATTTAGTGTTCTTTAACACAATTGAATGTAGTTTATGTAGCACTTATAGAGCATTTATTTCAGAAAGTATTTAGTGTCCATGTTTATGTGGTACATTTGGAATATGTATATTAGTTGCCTCCTAGGGCCTTAGGTCATAAAGCCTAAGTCAGCTGCCTCCTAAGACTGATAGTGCTAGAAAACTCTGAGATGACAGGTATGTGAACATCTATACAAAATTAAGTATAAAGTAATTTAGCACATCCTGATTTCCATATTCTGCTTTCTATTCACATGTGCTTTTCCTTTCAGGTGGATAATACTTAGAAAATATTTGCTTCTTGGCATCTTTTGCCATATAGTATTCTTCTGGGATAGCAAATGCTCTCATCTTGTGTGGCCTTAGAGAAAGCAAATTTCTCTTGGTATAATTAGGAGTAGGCAAATCTTGATTATAATAACAGATATAACACCAAGGTTTTAACTTTAGTAACTAGGCATTATCATGAGTAATGTGTCATTTTTTGTTTTTACTTATTTTTAATTGATAAATAAAAATTATATGTATTTGTGATGTACAACATGGTATTTTAAAAAATATGCATTGTGGCATGGCTAAATCACGCTAATTAACATATGTATTACCTTACATACTTATTTATTTGTAGTTGTAGACTTAAAGTCTGCTTTCTTGGAAATTTTCAAGTATAATTTTTTTTTTTGAGACAGAATTTCACTCTGTAGAGTGCTGAGACATCACAACTCACAGCAACCTCAAACTCTTGGGCTTAAGTGATTCTCTTGCCTCAGCCTCCCAAGTAGCTGGGATTACAGGCACCTGCCACAATGCCCGGCTATTTTTTGTTGCAGCTATCATTGTTGTTTAGTTGTCCAGGGCTGGGTTCGAACCCACCAGCATTGGTATATGTGGCTGACACGTGTGCTAGTGCTACGGGCACTGAGCCAGTACTTGTTATTAACTGTAGTCAACATGTTGTAAAATAGATCCCTGAGACTTACTCCTCCTATTTAAATGAAATTTTGTATAGTTTGAGGAATATCTCTCCAATTTCTTCTTCTTCTATCCTCAACCCTGGTAGCCACCAGGTAGATAAATAGCTTGCATTAATAAATAGATGTTTTCTGTTTCCCAAGGTATTGGTGTTTGTGTCATGCAATAAATGGGAATATGATCAATCAAGAATTGAAATTCTATTTATTGCAAAAATTAGGAGAAGTAAGATTTTGGATGAACTTAAAATTTTAAGTAACTTTTAAATTATATGAGAAACACATCCTTGTCGGGAAATATAGGAAGCATAGAGAATACAGCTTAAAATCCCTTGTAAATCATTTGTATTTTATTCTTCTGAGTATGTATGTGTTTATATAAAAGCACAAAAATAAAACACTTAAAAAAAAGCAAAATTAGATTTATGCTAGATGTGTTTTTTCCCAAGTTCTTTTTGATATATTAATATTATTTGAGTGCTTAAGTGTTTGCCAGGCACTTTCTAAGTATTTCATGCGTTTAATCCAGTCATTACAAATCTGAAATGTAGGTGCTGTTATTATTTAGTTTATAGACAGGAAAATTTAGACTTAGTGAAGTTCATTTCCTTGCCCAGGGCCACATGGCAACACACAATGGTAGAGTTTTAGATGTGCTCTTACATTACTGTTTGTTGTCTTTCTGTACAAGAAACCTTGTTTGACTATATGATTATTAGAGCAGCATTCTAGAAGTAAATTACTGCTTTGAGGTGTAGCTGTCTCAAATGTCCCACTCCCTCTAAAAAAAAGAACTGTAACAATGGCTTACATTATTAAAGAAAGTTCATGTTTATGAGAAGACCTATGCATTAAAGAAAATGCTACTAGGTATTTGAAATACTGCTGTTGATTTGTATTTTACAGATAAACCACATAATCCTATGGTAAATGCTGGAGCAATTGTTGTGACTTCATTAATAAAGGTAAAATACTGACATTTCCTTTTAACCTAGTAAATTTTTATAATAGCCAAGGTATAAAGACAAATCTTGGATTGTTTATGTAGAACCATGAAAGGTTTTCACTTGGTGTTAAAAAATGATTCTTGTGGTATGGTATAAGATCAGGATTTTTATTTGAAAATTAATAGTGTAGTTAATTCAGGACCAAATTGAAAACAGATGACTCATTGTAAATCCCAACAGTTAATTACTCTTGATGTGAAGTCTGCTGAACCATAGGCATAGAGGTTTTTGGTTTTTTTTTAAGTTTTGATAGTTTTTTCTTTTTTTCTTCCTTTTGGCTCTTCTAGAATGAACAGATATAAACAAAATTAAAAGTATTTTACTGTATAATGTTTGTTAATAGCTTATGTAGGAACAAATGTTCTAGTACTTTGTGTTTAAGACAAAGTACATTTGCTTTCAAATAGTCTCAATTCGTTTATACTCTTATGGTCTGGAATCACAATTTTTATTTGAACTTGTTTCATTTGTTTACTTAAATCATGCCATAATTAAAATAATTAAAGCTTATTCCAATTATTAAGTTTTATTATTTTTCTTATGCTTTTAAAAGTTTACATTACATGTTAATTCTTTTTTCCTTTTAATGTTCGGTTTGCCTTAATAATTGGAAGCTGTGATGTTGTGAAATGAGTCATGAAAATGGTCCTGTTGTGTGATAGATTTTTATATCTATTATATAATTTTAGAGTCTTCAGGTTTTTAATTTAGATTTTTAATTTCTAATTAGAATTTCATTATTATTTGTAAATTTCATTTGTGTTTAGAACATTTGTATGCTTTCTTCAGTAAATAATCTGTGCCTGTCTAATCCAAGTTAGAATAAAGCATAATTACATGACTTTGTACATGCCTTATTATGGATGGGATACCCTGATTACACAAAGGGTGTTCACATATAAATTATACCTTTGGTCCAATTTCACAGAAATTCATCTAATTTGTATACTAGAAAATCTTTTTTAACATTCATGAATTTTGTATCTTCATGAGAAAAAGTTTTTAAAATAGAAGACTATTGTTTTAATGTATTTGCTTAGATATTTAGGGCAAATGCTTTGTAAGCATTGGCTTTAATTCTTATCTTCAGTGAAGAAGATAGTATAGCCAGGTATTTCTTTTTGATGTAACTAATTTTAATACATTATGGAAATTTTCATTTTCCCCATTATAAAATAGTTAATTATGAGTATTTTACATAAGAGAAAGTTGTCAGTTTGAGGTGAAAGAAGCTGTTTATTATAAAAAAGTGATGATGCAATTATGTGCTTGGCACAGTCTTACCTTTTGGTAGCTTACAGTGGAGTGTTGAGTATGCACAAGTAAATGGACCCTTATAATGAAATTCAGTAAATGTTGCTATTAGAGAAAAGCCACTTAAATAAACAGTTCATATCTGGACAAGTAACTTAAATTAGATGTTATGTGTTAATGCTTGATAAGGAAAACCCTACAATGGTTCTGAACCTTTTTTGGATCTTCCCAGAAAAATGTCTGTGTACATTGATTTTACATAAACTTTATGGTGTTCATGGACTCTTTGAAACTGATCCATGCATCCCAGTTCAAATTCTTAAACTGGAGAAGGATTAATATGGTGCACCAATAACATTCCCCTCAAAGGGCATATATATATAAATGATTAATAGAAGACTTCCTTAATTGTGTGCAGTTAAAAATCTTTTGTTTAATGATTCATGGGCTTAACAGACTATACTGAAATGCTGCATGTGGGAACTGCATGTCTTGTCATGTTACATCATCATTTCCTTATTTTTGCTTAACTGTGTTCAGTCATGAGCCATAAACTACACATTTGGCCACATTAGTATGAAGAATTCTTCATTAGTATGAAGAATTAGAAACAGTTGAAACACATACAATGTAAATGTGGTTCACTGTTTAATAGTGCAAAATTTAACTGAGTCATCTTATACTTAGAAATTTGATAGGTGATTTTAAATTCATAAATTTAAATCTACTGGCAAAGTTGGAAATGAGGTTTTGGGCTATGGTTCATATTTGTGGTCACTTCCTTAGAGTTTTTGTTTTGTTTTGAGAATGTATTTTACATGTCACTTTTTTTAAAAATAAAGTTCATACAAATCTTGGAGGAGGAACCTGACAAAACCCTGTGTAAAACTGTCCCAGAATGTAGTACCGATAATCCTTTTAAGAAAGAATTCAAAATTTCTGGAAGCATCTGTATGTGATCCCTACAAATTATATGACAGTGTAATTATTTGAAGTTATAGTAACAAAACAATAGCCAAAAAGGCCTTAATGATCAAGCCCAGCTCTCTATATAACGGGAAACTGAGCCTGATTAGGTTGTAACGCAGTAGAATAAGGCTTCAGCTAAATTTCCTGATACCCTGTTTGACATTCATTTTGCCATATTTAATGTAGGTGTTTGTCCTTTTTCTTATTGACATCTTTGACTTTAGCATAGTTACATTGCCCAAAGTTCAGAAATACTATTTTCTTACTTATAACTTGTACAAAAGATATTGGTCAAAAGTCACATCTATTTTTTAGTGAGTGTGTGTAGTCGTTTTTTGGATATTAGTCAGTGCCTGTCTGTAAGGAGACAAGCTCTTTCCCAAGGAGTTTGCATGTAAGTACCCAGACCATGGATATCTTGCCATGGCTACTAGATGTGAATTCTGGTTTTTAGCTCTTTTACTTGATGACCTTAAGACTATTGTGATTTTTTTTCTTTCAAATCAGGAATTTATCATGGTGTCATTAGAACAATTCACCTCATGTCCCCCCTCCCCCAAATTAAGTAGAGTCTTTAGTAAGACTCTTTATTTCGTAATTTTGTAGTATTGATATTTTTTCCTTATAGGATTGGTGGTGATCCTCAGGAAATGGGGGAAGAGGCAGAGCAAATGTTCAAAAGGATTAGCAGATTGTGGAAAAAGGAGGATTTGGACAGAAGGAACCTGTTGCATAAATTCTTAACTACTAACCTTATAGGAAAACTCCAATATTTAAAATTTTAAACAAAGCTATAGGTAAATACCTTTTTAAAAACAAATGTCATTTTATTTTTTAAAAACCATAAGGATACTATACTTCCTCGCTTTTTTAGCTACTAATTTTAAAGGAATACTTTTTGTTTCATTCTGTTTTATTTGATGATGATGATGTGTGATCGCTTAATTTAAAGAGAAGAATAAAGAATTTGAAGGGAGCAAATTCTTTTATATGAAACAGCAATATCCTTATGTAATTTTTGTCATTTCAGCAGTAAAATATTTTACCTAGTTTTACTTTAAAATTTAAAGTCTGCTGATAAATTTGAGGTTTAGAGTCAGGAAAGTAAGGGTAGCATATTATAAAATAATGCCACATTTACACTTTTTCATTTTAGAAATAGAGAGTAAGTTACACTGTCTTCCATGTTTATATCTCTTTATTCTAGTTGTTGTTTCCAGTTTTTGTCATTTGAGGAATCTTGGATTTGTTCTTAACAGAAATAGTTTTGAATCTAAAAAAAATTGAGGTTTTCTCTTTCTTTCAAATTATTTAATCATGACCTCTGAAAATCAAGATAAGTTCAGTTAATTTATAAGTGTTCAGCTTGGTCACATTAGTAACAGTTTGTTAGATTTGCTTTGTAAGTCACATTTTTTAAGGGAGTTTGTAACTGTGGGGAATAATGGATGATGCCTTGGGCTTAGTAATGTGTAATAATGTTCAGAAGATAGGATTATTTACTTCTAAATATATATTTTTTTTAATAAAAGGTAAATAATTTATTGCCAGCTGAAAATTGTTCTGATAGTTTATTTTTAGGGTTAATCTATGGGAATACTAAACTGAGAACAACCTTATTTTCACCCATAAATCATTTTTATTTATCTCTTTTTGCCTTTTTTCTCTATGATCTCTCGTTTTTAACTGGCTTAACTCCGTGCTTTATGACTGGAATCCAGTGAGTTATTTACACAATAACTCTGATTAATGCATTTACTGTAAATGAACTTTTTTTTTTTTTGAGACAGTCTCACTATGTCACCCTCAGTAGAGTGCAGTGACATCACAGCTCACAGCAACCTCAAACTCTCGGGCTTAAGCAATTCTCTTTCCTCAGTCTCCCTATTACTAGAACTATAGGCACACCCCACAATGCCTGCTATTTTTTTGAGTGCAGTTGTCATTGTTGTTTAGCAGGCCCTGGCTGGGCTCCTTGTGTGTGCCTGGGCTTTGGTGTGTATGGCTGGTGCCCTATTCACAGAGCTACAGGTGCCGAACCTTAAATGAACTATTTTTAATTTAACTTTATTGGCAGATGTTCTTGTTAACAGTAATGTTTTTACCTGCTTTATAATTACAATACATGAATCAATTCATAAGTATGGCATAAAAACAGTATAAAAACATTGCATTCTAATAACATTAACTCTTATTAGTATTAAAATTCAGTGCCTCTTTATCAGATTTTCTTAGTCTTTAGAGAAATGTAAATTCTTTAACTTGATAGGCATACTTACAGAAAAATTTGTGTAATTTTTTAATACCAGAATCTGATTATCTTTTTAAAACATCCACATGGTTTGTTTTTCAAACCTATCTGGACTGGGCATGATGGATTGCACCTGTAATTGTAGCACTTTGGGAGGCTAAGGTGGGAAGATCTCTCTAGCCCAGGAGTTTGAGACCAGCCTCCCAATGTAGTGAGACCCTGTCTCTGCAAAAAACTTTTTAAAAAAAATTAGCCAGGCATGTTGGTGCCTATAGTCTTAACTACTCAAGAGAAAGATTAGAGGATTACTAGAGCCCAGAAATTTGAGGTTGTAGTGAGCTATGATTGTGCCACTGCGTTCCAGCCTAGATGACAGAGTGAGACCCTGTCTCTAGTAAAAAAAAAACCTATTTGGCACATGGATTAGAAATTATGATAAATGGCTGGGTGCGGTGGCTCATGCCTGTAGTCCCAGCACTGTGGGAGGCTGAGGAGGGAGAATTGCTTGAGCTTAGGAATTTGAGACTCACCTGAGCAAGAGTGAGACCCCGACTCATGAACAAAATGGAAAAACTCAGCCGGGTGCCATGGCGAGCCCTGTAATCCCTGCGGCTTCCGGAAGCTGAGGCAGCGGGATGCCCATAGCCCTAGTCAGAGGTTGCAGTGAGTTACCATGCCCACTGCACTCTGCTCAGGGGCATAAGGTGGCACTATGTCCCAACCAAAAAAAAAAAAAAGAAATTATGATAAATGCATTTTTTCAACTTAGTTTCTTTAAAAAATGTTCCTACTGCATTTACTACAAATTTTTGTAAACATTTTCAAAATTATATTTAATGATACTTGTACAATGATCTTCAAACTGGGATAAACATATCTTTGAATACATGAATTCTTTCCAACGGTTAAAGGAGCATTAATGTTTTAAGACAGTTTCCAGGTCTGTTTCTATTTGTGTCTTCCTTAAAATTTGTATTTCAGGTTATTTGTCTCGTTCAGGTTTTGTCCCTGTTTTCCAAAAGAAAGACATACTTGTCGCGTGTTTCAAAGTTTATTATGATGTATTGCTTGAGATTGTAAAAACTTCCTTGGCCACAAACAACATAGAACAACCTTAAAAAATTTTTTATTTTAATTTTTTGAATGTAGAACATCTTGAAATATTGTAGTTTAGTATTAAAGATGTGCATCACTGTAACAAGTCCTGTTTGTATACTAGGTTGTTTCCCGTTCTTTGGTTTCAGTGAAATTGTAAGACAGTCTAAGCAAGTTGTCAGTGAATAAGAGCATTAGTGTAATTTTTGAGAAGAGATTACTATATGACTTCTGATACATGAGATAGAGGCATATAAAGAACCGAGTGACATTGTTACAATAAAATTTTTTCCATTTCAATCTATTCATCTATGTAAGCAAGGTTTCTCAATTAATAACATTTGTAGAAATTAAAAATAGGAAGAGAATTCCCATCTCACTCTAGTAATAGAAAATACCCATTGATATGTGAATTGAAAATCAATTACTATTTCAAAGGGGAAAGAAAATACTCAAAAGGAACAATCTTGTACATTAGTCTGGGAAATTATTAGCAAATAAATTATTTTTCCTTTAACTGCTTATTGTGAAAAATTCCAACATATATCCAGTAAACTAATTCAAATAATACATCCAATAAATTAATAGTATAACAATGTATCTGACAAACTAATAGTATAACCAACTTCCAGGTGCCCATTTCAGCTTCAATTTTGTAACATCTGTTCATCCACCCCTCTCACCCCACTGTTTTCCATAATGATAATGATAATGGTTTTTTTTTATAGCTTTTGGTTTTCTTCTTTTGAATGAGGGGTTTGCTCTAATTTATTTTGTATATGTATGTGTGTGTTTTTCCTAATAGTTTTGCAAATGAACTTTTTGCTACAACTTTTTCAAAATTAAAATAGCGTGGCATCTAAGTGATTATTAAATCCCATATATCTATCTCTAGGGTACATGAAATCTTTCCAAGAATATAGGGGCAGGTATAGTTAAGTTAAACACTTTTACATTTAAGTGGGGAGGTTTTGGAGAGAAACCTTCAGTGTACACAACCATTCAATACAGGCATACCTTGGAGAAATTGTAGTTTGAATCCAGATCACCACAGTAAAATGAATATTGCAATAAAGCAAGTCATACAATTTTTTTATTTCCTAGTGCACAGAAAGTTATGTTTATACTAGAGTCTATTAAGGGTGCAGTAGCATTGTGTCTAAAGAAACAATGTCCATTCTTTAATTAAAAAGCACTTTATAGCTAAGAAGTGCTTAGTATCATCTGAGCCTTGAATGAGTTATTATCTTTTTGGTGGTGAAGGATCTTGCCTAGATGTGGATGGCTGCTGACTGATCAGGGTGGTGGCTACTGAAAGATGAAGAGGATGTGGTGATTTCTTAAATAAGACAGCAATGAAATTTGCTTTACATATTGTGATTCTTCTTTTTACAAAAGATTTCTCTGTATCATGCCATACTATTTGATAGCATTTTGCCCATAGAACTTTAAGAATTGAAGTCATTCTTCTCAAATCCTACTGCTGCTTTGTCAACTAAGTTTATGGAATATTCTAAATCCTTTGCCATTCCAACCATGTTCATTGCATCTTCACTAAGAGTAAATTCCATCTCTAGAAACCTTTTTCTTTTCTCATCCTTAAGCAGTACTTCCTATTTAAGTTTTATCATGAGTTTGCAGCAAGTAATATTTAACTCTCTTGATATTTCCATGAAATCTGCAATTATTTCCTCCACTTAAGTCTTGAACCCTTCAAAGTCGTACACGAGGGTTGGAATTAACTTCTTTCAGACACCTATTAATGTTGATAATTTAACTTCCTCTCATGAATCACAAATGTTCTTAATGGCATCTAGAATGGTGAATTTTTTCCAGAAGGTGTTCAGTTTACTTTGCCACATCCATCTGAGAAATCACTGTCTATAACAGCTATAGCCTTATGATCTGCATTTCTTAAATAATAAGACTTAAAAGTCAAAATTACCCCTTAATCCATGGGCTTGCAGAATGGATGTGTTAGCAGCATGAAAACAACGTGAAGTCCCTCATGCTATTGGAGCGGGTGCATTATCAATGACAGTAATATTTTGAAAGTAGTCTTTTTTTTCCCAGAGCATTAGATCTCAACAGTGGGCTTTAAATATTAAGGGAACCATACTGTAAACAGCTATGTTATAATCCAGGCTTTATTATAGAGCACAGAGTAGGTTTAGCTTAATTCTTAAGGGGCCTGGAATTTTCAGAATAGTGAGTGAGCACTGGCTTCAACTTAAAAGTCATCAGCAGCATTAGCCCCTGACATGAGAGTCAGCCTATCCTTTGAAGCTTTCAAGCCAGTCATTGACTTCCATCATTGAAAGTTCTAGATGGCATAGTCTTCCAATAAAAGGCTGTTTTGTCTACACTGAAATATCTGTTGCTTAGTGTAGCACCTTTCTCAATGATGTTATCTACATCTTCTAAATGACCTGCTGCAGCTTCTACATTAGCCATCACTGGGTCATCTTGCACTTTGATGTTACAGAGATGGCTTCTTTCTTTAAACCTCATACTTTCTCCAGCAGTCCCCTCACCTCACTTGGGCTTTACAGAATTAAGAGTTAGAGGCCAGACTCCGTGGCTCACACTTGTCTGTAATTGCTAGCATTCTGGGAGGCAGGAGGATTTCTTGAGTTCAGGAGCTTGAGACCAGCCTGAGCAAGAGTAAGATCCTGTCTCTACTTAAAATAGAAAAATTAACCAGGCATTGTGGCTGGTGCTTGTGGTCCCGGCTACTTGGGAAGCTGAGGCAGGAGGATCACCTGGATCCAAGAGTTTGGGGTTGCTGGGGGCTGGGCTGAGGCCATGGCACTCTAGCCTGGGCAACAGAGTGAGACTGTATCAATAAAGGAAAAAAAAAGAGTTAGAGCTTGCTCTGGATTAGGCTGTGGTTTAGAGGGATGTTGTGGCTGGTTTGATCTTGTATCTAGACCACTCAAACTTTCTTCATATCAGCAGTTAGACTGTTTCACTTTTTTATCATTCATGTGTTAACTAGAGTGATAGGAAATTCCTTTGCATTCAGAAGTTGGCTAACTGGTATAAAAAGGCCAGATTTTGGCCTGTCTTGGCTTTGTACATGCTTTCCTTACCAAGCTTTATTATTTTTAACTTTTGATTTATAGCGAGATACATTCAACTCTTCCTTTCACTTGAACACTTAGAAGTCTTTGTAGGATTATTAATTGTCCTAATTTCAATATTGTATATGCAGAACATAGGGAGGCCGAAAGAGAGAGAGAGAGACGGGGGAATGAATGAATGAACAGCCAGTAGGTAAAGCAATCAGAACACACACTACATTTATCAATTGAGTTTGAGATCGATTAATGTTTGATGTGGGCATGGTTTATGGTACCCTACAACACTTATAAAATAATCAAAGATGACTATTCCAGATTTTCATAATAGAGGGAATTAGCAAAATGTGACATAGAGACACAAAGTGAACACACAGTTGGAAAAATGATTCCAGTAGACTTATTTAACATACAAGTTTGTTAGAAACCTTTAATGTATAAAAAAATGTAATATCTACAGTTTAGCTTAATAAAGTGAAATTCAGTTAAACGAGGTATGCCTGTATTTTTTTGCCCTATTTACATAATTTGCATAGAGCATATTGTGTAGGGTTTACCCAAAATGTTATACTGCATAATGATAGACATTGGCAAATATCAGTTGTTTTCTTAAAAACAGCCTAAAAGCAAGACTTACTGTATTTTAATTTAGTAAGCCACAAAATAGACCAATTATGTGACCATATTCTAGACTTGAAAAAAGTTTTTTTGTGATATTAAACATGACTGCTCATTGAGGAAAACTTATCTGAATTTTATAGGGTACAGTTAAGGTCAGAGAATGAAAGTTCAGTGTAACTTGTTCTTTTACATTGATTAATTGTATAACCAGTAATTATCCATGTGACATCCCAATGCAAATGCTGACATCCATTTCCAAAAGATTTGTTTTTTTGTGCTTTTTCTAAGGTTAAAAAGGTTTTTGTGGTTTAAATGTTGTTACATATTTTACAGCATTAGGATCTATGGAATATTTTGACAACTGCAACAGTTCAATGAAGTTGGTAATTTCTTCTTTTAATTATTTTTCATTGAACAGCTTTGGAGTTAGATTTCTACATTTTGATTTCTGGTATATTATAGGGAAAGAAAACTTAAAATATGTCAAAGGATGTTTTAGATAAAATACATAGATAGTGATTATGATATGGCAGTAACTAAATTACTCTTACTTTAAATGTTGGTAATGCCTAATTCTGATGGTGTTCTTTCTAGCTACTGACTGTATGTGTAAGTGCACATTTTTCTTAAATAAGCTGATTTGTAGGTTTTCACATATTATTTACCACACCCTAATCCTTTTGTAAATGAGAGAGTGAATCTGGATAAGTTCAATTAAATAATTGTCTGGTATAGGTTTCCCCCCAATAGTAATATTTAAAAGTATAATATTTTGGATTTTTTTGAGGATTATGTTCTTAAAACTTTACCTGTCACATTATTTTATTTTAAGCTTGTTTTTATAAATTAGAGATGTATTGTTTCTTTTGGGTGCATATCACCAATTAATACGTTTGATTTCAGATCTACAACTTACTGCTTTGTAAACTTCGCCGAGGTAAAATGAAACCATTTGGCTACTTGGACTGATCTACGTTACATAGGTTTTTCCTATTGACATTTGTAGTAGATAACATGTCAGAAGTGATGAAACAATACATCTTCCATACTCTCAATTGGCATAATACTAAATACAATTGAAGCTAATTTTTTAGAGATTATAAAATATAATTTTTTTAGTTCAAGTATTGTTATAACAAGTAAGAGATACTAAGGGTAGAGCTTTCTTTTACACTAGTAAAATGTGCCTAGAATGTTTGCATATACTGGAATTATAAAATATTAGTTTTGCAACATAACTAATTTTCCTAACTCTAATGTTGGTTTAAGGATTTTTTATAAGTAAATTATTCTTAATTGAAATTATGATTTATATGTCCCTAATTCTTTTCTAAGGGTGAAACTTTATTTTAAGTTTTTTAAAATAGGAAATTAACATACATTTTAGCAGATTATGTGATTTCTTGAAAGATAAGGGGATTCAGGGTAACTTTATTTAAAGTTTTGTTACTTTGGGTTGGGTAAAGATACACTTAAAATAAAGCATTCCCTTTGTTATTCTGATTCATTTTCAACATGTGGGTGTTAAAGTATATGTAAAAAAGTTTATATAAATATTAAATTACTTTATAAGTATTTCCTAGATTTAAAAGTACTAATGCAGTGATATTAGATTAGCTTAAAATTAAACTGTGATGCTTCCTATGTTAACATTTATGTCTCTTATTTCTTTATAGCAAGGAGTAAATAATGCTGAAAAATTTGACTACGTAAGTGCAGCATAGAATTCAGTTTTTACGCCATATTCTTGGTATATTTGTTTTTGATTACTAATACTTCCTAATTTTGGTTTATAGGTGATGCAGTTTTTGAATAAGATGGCTGGTAATGAATATGTGGGATTCAGTAATGCAACGTGAGTTTGCTTTGTGACTTCTGTTTTTATGGTGGGTCAGGTTTCTTTAAATTAATTAAAAACATCTAGGTGGCTCGGCGCCTGTGGCTCAACAGGCTAAAGGCGCCAGCCACGTACACCTGAGCTGGCGGGTTCAAATCCAACAGCAATGACGGCTGCAACCAAAAAATGACCAGGCGTTGTGGCAGGCGGTCCCAGCTACTTGGGAGGCGGAGGCAAGAGACTCGCTTGAGCCCAGGAATTGGAGGTTGCTGTGAGCTGTGATGCCACAGCACTGTATCCAGGGTGACAG
>CAUYON010063491.1:0-20664 GCA_963573935.1 Arctocebus calabarensis
TTTTTCTTTCTTTCTTTCTTTTTTTTTTTTGTAGAGACTGATTGTCACTTTATCACCTTCGGTAGAGTGCCATAGCATCACACAACTTACAGCAACCTCCAACTCCTGGGCTTAGGCGATTCTCTCTCACCTCAGCCTCTGGAGTAGCTGGGACTACAGGTGCTCGCCACAACACCCGGCTATTTTTCTGTTTTGCAGTTCGGCCGAGACTGGGTTTGAACCCACCACCTTCGGAATATGGGGTCGGTGTCCTACTCAATGAGCCACAGGCGCCGCCTAGAAAGCTTTCTTTTAAACACACAGAAATAACCTCTTCTAATATAATACACACATACACACACACACACACACACACATAAACTGTAAAAAAGTTTATCTTAATTGACTTAACACATTATTCAAGTCTTATTTTTTAAATGTAATTATCTTAAGATTTCAAGTCTCTAAAATTAAAGTTTAAAATAATTAATATCAGATCAGGCAGAGTGGCTCATGCCTGTAATCCTACCACTCTGGGAGGCTGAGGCAGGAGGATGGTTTGAGCTCAGGAGTTTGCGACCAGCCTGAGCAAGAGTAAGATCCTGTCTCTTTAATTTATTTTAAGTACTAATATCAGTGCTTGCTAATGGGTACTGGGTTAGGTTTCTTTATGGATTTATGCAAATGTTCTAAGTTTAGATTGTGGTGATGGTTGCTCAATGCTGTGAATATATTAAAAACCATTGTATTATTAGATGAGTGAATTCTCATTTAGTGTGTTGATTATATACATCAATATAGCTGTTTTTTCCAAAGGGTACCCATATCACGATATTTCAGTTCTACCATTTAGTAGGCAACTGTGTGACCCTGGACCGGTTGCTTTCTTTTCTGTGCCCTGGCTTCCTCATCTGTATAATAAATACCATCTTTATGGATTGGTTGTGAGAGACTAAATGAGTAAATATGTAGAGAGCATGGAGTTATGCTTTGGAACCTAAACCCTCAAATGCCAGTGGTTATCTTTTTTCTTTTTTTTTTTTTTTATATGATACTTAACTGTGTCAAAATCCTTGGCTCAAGTGATCCTCTTGCCTCAACTTCTGGGGTAATAAGACACAAACCACCACACCTGGTTGATTTTTTTTTTTTTTTTTGGAGATAGGGATCTCACTGTGTTACCCAGGCTTATCTCAAACTTCTGACCTCAAGCAGTTCTTTGGCCTCAGCCTCCCAAAGTGTTAGGATTACATGTGTGAGCCATCACACCTGGCCTGTCATTATTCTTATATTGTATGTAGAGTTCACTTCAGAAGTCTGGGCTGGAGACAAACCTTTTTGGTGTCATCAATATATAAATGGTAATTAAAGCCACATATAAAAATTAGGAAATCCAGGAAGGACATGCAGAGTGGTGAAGCACAAAGAGCTGAAGGCCAAATCTAGGGAAATAACAGCACCTCATGTGGGGTGGAACAAGCAGTTCTGGCACTCAAAATGAATGTCCATAGAGGTAAGAGGCATATGGTGCTATGGGAACAAAGGAGAAAATAGTCTTCCAAGAAAGAGAGTGTGGCTGGCTAATAGTGTCAGTGCTTGAGAGAGGTTGTCTTGGTTCATTTTGTGTTGATAAAACACAATGCCACAGACTGGTGATTTATAATGAAAGGAAATATATTTCTTACAGTTTTGAAGCCTGGGAAGTCTGAGGGCCTTCTTGCTGTGTTGTCTTATGGCAGAAAGTGGAAGGGCAAGAGAGTGTGAGAGAGCAAGAGAGTGTGGAATTCACTTTTATAACAACGTACTCCTAAGATAACAGCACTAATCCATTCATAAGGGCAGAGCCCTCATGTCCTAATCACCTCTTATCAGTCCTGCTTCCACCTTTTTTTTTGCTACACAGTCTCATGTTTCCCTGGGTAGAGAGAGCACCATGGCATCATAGTTCACAGCAACCTCAGATTCTGGGGATCAAGTGATCCTCTTGCCTCAGCCTCCTGAAGAGCTGGGACAACGCCTGGCTAGTTTTTCTACCCCCATTCTCCTTTTTTAATTATAAATTCCATCTTTGAGTCACTTTTTCCTCCTTTCATATCTTACTGTATGTAGTTAAAAGTAGCCATGCAACTTCTTCAGTATTTTGCTTAGAAATTTCCTCCACCAGATATCCTAATTCATCAGTTCATCACTCTTAAATTCTGTCTTCCATAAAGCCCTAGGGCATGGACAAAATGCAAACAATTTCCTTGCCACTTCATAGCAAAAATGATCTTTGCTTCATTTGTTTATATGTATATATTTTTTGAGACAGAGTCTCACTTTGTCACTCTGGGTGGAATGCTGTGGCGTCATAGCTCACAGCAACCTCAGACTCTTGGGCTCAAGTGATCCTCTTGCCTTAGGCTTTTGAGTAGCTGGGACTACAGGTGCCCACTGCAATGCCTGGCCATTTTTTAGAGACAGGGTTTCGCTCTTGCTCAGACTGTTATCGAACTTGTGAGCTCAAGCAATCCACCAGCCTCTGCCTCCTAGAGTGCTAGGATTATAGGCATGAGCCACTGCACCTGAACTTCATTTTCTTGTATTCTTCTGTCTGAGACATCATCAGAAAAGACCTCATTTATACCAACATTCTGATCACAAATACTTAAGTAATCTCTAAGACGTTTCAGACTTTCCCTACAGCTTTTTCTTCTGAACCCTCATCAGAATCACACTTAATACTCCGTTTATGGCAATCTAGACTTCTTCTAATCCGTTCTTCCAAACACATTCAGCCTCTACTCATTACTCAACTCCAAAACCTGCTTTCACATTTTCAGGTATTTGTTATAACAACAACCTACTCTTGGTACCAATTTTTTGTCTTAGTTCATATTGTGTTGCTGTAGCAGAGTACCATGGACTAGATAATTTATAAGGATAAGAAATTTATTTCTTAAAATTCAACAGGGTGGGAAGTCCAAGATTGAGGGGCCTACGTCTGTTGAGGACATTCTTGGTATGTTATCCAGTGGTATAAGGGAAAAGGGGAAAAGTGCAGGAGAGGTCAAGAATAAGCAAGCAGAGAGAGCCAAACCTGCTTTTGTAACAATTCACCCTTAATTTAAAGTTAGGAACCCACTCCTGTGATAATGACACTAATCCATTCATGAGAGCAGAACCCTTGTGGCCTAATCACTTCTTGACAGTTTCAGTATCACCTCTTAATACAGTCACAGTGGCAATTAAATTTCAACATGTATTTTGGAAGGGATATTCAAAACATAAAGCTAGATAAAGAGTAGGAACTATCTATTGGATTTAGCAAGTTAAATTTGTGGGAATATAGAACTAGGGACCAGCTTACAGAGAGAGAGAGAGAGAGGGCTGAAAGAGTAAAGAAGAGACAAGAAAGTAGAGTTAGTAAGTATATTCTTTTGAGGAGACTGGTCTCTTATTCATCAATTGCTTATTGAACTCCTACAATATAGGAATTGCTCTAGATTTTAGTGGTATGCCAGTGAACAAAATAAACAAAAAAAACTCTACCCCAAAGGATATAACTTTACCTTGGGACTATAGAGGGAAGGGGAAGAAGAGGCTAAAAAGAGTATTTATCAAAGAAATTGTGTGTTTTAAAGAACTACTTAAATGTATGTACATAAGTTTTTTTTTTATTTTTTTTGGGGGGACAGAGCCTCAAGCTGTCGCCCTGGGTAGACTGCTGTGGCACCACAGCTGCCTCCACCTCCCAAGTAGCTGGGATTATAGGCATCCACTACAATGCCCGGCTATTTTTTGGTTGCAGCTGATGTTGTTTGGCGGGCCCAGGCTGGATTCAAATCTGCCAGCTCAGGTGTATGTGGCTGGCGCTTTAGCCACTTGAGCCACAGACACTGAGCCTGTATGTATGTAAGTTAAGGAAACCTGGGGAAGTAAAAAGTAGAGATGAAGTAGTTGATGATAGAGGGAAGATGGGATTATTGGTGCAAAAGAAGGGAAGATGGAGATAAAAAAACATGGGTGGAGGGTTCTTATCAGTCTTGGGTGGGAGAAGAGAGGTCTCCTCAAAGAGTTGGGAAAGACCTGAAGTGTGCAAACAGGGAAGTATATGGGAATACCCCCTAGATGACCCTGATTTTGTAAGGAATACAGGAGTGTGGTCACCCATGTAGAGAGGATTATGGTATGTGGTAAGAGGGTTTGAGACTTATGAAGCTTTATGGTAAGTAGAGAGTGAGATGGATAAGACTAAATGGTAGGTTTGTGGAGTGTCACTGAGGAATTTGTGATTATGTCAGTTTCCACATTAGTATGGTTTTACCATAACTGTTCTCAGCTTCCTATATGCAGGAATGAAGAGAGAAATGTTTGAGATTGGTTCTAGATTTAGGGCTTTGTAGGTAGGTCAATTATGGCAAAAAGTCAGGAGTTCAAGGCTGCAGTGAACTATGATGATGTTGCTATACTCCAGTCTGGGAAATAAAAACACACAAAACAGCGTAGAGGCCTTAGAGGCCTATTGTAGTGGAAGTTAACGAGTTAAAAAGATGAGAGTAGGCTATTGTTGAGGTATCAGGGATGAACCAGTAGGTGATAACAAATCCTAGCCTTTAAACATAGAGTAGTTGGCAAAGCAGAGTGAAGTAGTTAATCCTTAAAGCAAAGAAATTTTGTTATTTGACAATAATCTAGGTTTCTGGATAGGGGAGGTCTGTAGGGATGAAAGAATTTTCCAAGAACTTTGGAGTAGACAACAAGAGTGTAAGCCAAGTTTCAAAGTAAATGTCAGTAAGGAACCAGAGATATATGTTTGATAGAGATGATGAGGGATAGTAAAGGTCACTAGAGATGAACTGTGAAACACATATGGAGGGGGCTGTGCACATGTACATTAAAATTTCATCAGTTAATGGCAGGAGATGGGGTAGAGAGGCCACCAGTGACCCAAATCTATGAAGGTAAGTGTTCAGGAGAGGTATAGATGACCATAATGAGGATGGGTGGTGTGAACTTAAATGAATGAAATCATAAAGTTAGATTATTGGGCTGCATACACAAGGTGGAGGCAAGAGGAACCTGGCCTCCATCCCTGTAGGATATAGTTAAAGGTTAATAGGTTAATACTTTGAAAAGAGAGCCAATTCTCAGGTAATGTGGGTAGTCATAGAGCAGGGTTGGTGGGGTTTTTTGTTTGTTTTTATCTTGTTTGTGAGACAGAGTCTCACTCTATCATCCTGGGTAGAGTGTCATGGCGCCGCTGCTCAGAGCAATTTCAAACACTTGGGCTCAAGCAATTTTCCTGCCTCAGCCTCCTGAGTATCTGAGACTACAGGCACCCGCCACAACAACGCCCGGCTAGTTTTTTCTATTTTTAGTAGTAGGGTCTCACTTTTGCTCAAGCTGGTCTCATACTCCTGAGCGCAAGCAATCCACCCACCTTGGCCTCCCAGAGTACTAAGATTATAGGCATGAGCCATTGCACCTGGCCATAGAGTAAGGTTTTTTGATGTTAAGGATGTAGAGAGTTTGATTAATGAGGATGGTGGATTACATAAGACCTAGTTTAATCAATGGGTTGGGAGAAAAGAGGTTGGGTCATGTATGTGGCGTGGAAGAAAGAAACTTCGAGGAGGATGATGAGGATGGGCAGTTGGCTGAGAGTCACTAGTAGATGTAATTAACCTTTGGATTCCACTCTTTTTTTTTTTTTTTTTTTTTGTAGAGACAGAGTCCCACTTTATCGCCCTTGGTAGAGTGCCGTGGCGTCACACAGCAACCTCCAAATCCTGGGCTTAGGTGATTCTGTTAACTCAGCCTCCCAAGTAGCTGGGACTACAGGCACCTGCCACAACTCCCAGCTATTTTTCTGTTTTGCAGTTCGGCCGAGGCCGGGTTTGAACATGCCACCCTCGGTATGTGGGACTGGCTTCCTACTCGATGAGCCACAGGTGCACAGGTGCCACCCTCCACTCTTTTTTTTTTTTTTTTTTTTTTTTTAAAGGGATTTTCAGTAAAGTTCTGAGTATCCCAGGAGTACCTGGCAATTGCTTCCACCAATCCCTTCCCTGTGCAGATACTGTATGGGTTTGAGCCTGATTAGAGTTGTGGGTTGTGTGCTTCTTGCTCCAAACCCTAACATTTATTCTAACTAATGTGAGTCTGCTTCACGCAAAACATAAGCTATAATATACTGGTTTAGAAATGCTGCAAAAATCCTTACTTATGATATACTTTTTTTGTTTTACTTTAAAATTTTAAATATGTATTCCTAATAGTAAATAAATGCATTTCTTCATAGACTTTTATAATCACTATTAGAGCCCAAATACTGCTTTCACTATGGCAACTGGGTAGTTGAGTGTTTTCTCACATATTTATCAAATTATTTATTTTAAAAGGAAAAGAAAAAAGAATGGCAGCAAAAGTAAAGTAAACCGGCTTGGCGCCTGTGGCTCAACGGCTCAAGTAAAGTAAACGGGCTAAGGTGCCAGCCACGTACGCCTGAGCTGACGGGTTTGAGTCCAGCCCTGACCCGCCAAAGAACAATGACGGCTGCAACCAAAAAAATGGCCGGGCGTTGTGGCGGGTGCCTGTAATCCCAGCTACTTGGGAGGCAGAGGCAGGAGACTCGCTTGAGCCCAGGAACCAGAGGTTGCTATGAGCTGTGACACCACAGCACTCTACCAAGGGTGACAGCTTGAGGCTCTGTCTCAAAAAAAAAAAAAAAAAAGAAAAGAAAGAAATATGGCAATCACCTCCCTTTCTAAAGTTAAGGTTCAAAATTTATGCTGTTAAAAATCAGGAGAGTGGGGAAGCACCTCTGGCTCAGTGAGTAGGGCACCAGCCCCATATACTGAGATTGGTGGGTTCAACACTAGCCTGGCCAAACTGAAGCAAAAAAAAATAGCCAGGCGCTGTGGCAGGCGCCTGTAGTCCCAGCTACTTGGGAGGCTGAGGCAAGAGAATTGCCTAAACACAGGAGTTGGAGGTTGCTGTGAGCTGTTACGTCACAGTACTCTACCATGTATGATAAAGTGAGACTCTGTCTCTTGAAAAAAAAAAAAAAAATCAATCAGGAGAGTGGTTAAATTGCAGAGAAAAAGTGATTCTAAAAGACAATGAGGGTGGCGGTGCCTGTAGCTCAGTGGGTAGGGTGCCAGCCACATGCACCAGGGCTGCCAGGGCTGGGTTTGAACCCAGCTAAAAAATAAAAATAAAAAATAGCCAGGTATTGTGGTAGGTGCCTTTAGTCCCAGCTATACTTGGGAGGCTAAGGCAAGAAAATCTCTTGAGCCCAAGAGTTTGAGGTTGCTGTGAGCTGTGACGTCATAGCGCTCTACCAAGGGCAGCAAAGTGAGACTCTGTCTCAAAAAATAAATAAATAAAATAAAAGACAATGAGAGGATTCGGAAGTTAGGATTGTCCATTTTCCTACATGTATAATAATATGACTAAACATATTTGCAAACATTTAAAATTTCATTTAAGATTATTATATATGTTTACATGTCTATTTCACCATTCAGTCATATGTAAATTATATAGCACTAAATCACATCAGTATTAAACTTTTATTTTATTTAAAACTATTTATAGGCTTGGCGCCTGTGGCTCAACGGGCTAAGGAGTCAGCCACGTACACCTGAGCTGGTGGAATCGAATCTAGCTGGGGACCACCAAACAACAATGACGGCTACAACCAAAAAATAGGTGGGCAGTTGTGGCGTCGCCTATAGTCCCAGCTACTTGGGAGGTGGAGGCAGGAGACTCGCTTGTGCCCAGGAATTGGAGGTTGCTGTGAGCTGTGATGCCACAGCACTCTATCCAGGGTGACAGCTTGAGGCTCTGTCTAAAAAAAAAAAAAAAAACTATTTATAGATTATCCACTAAATGGCAGACATCAAGGAAAGAATTGAGTAAGATACTATTATCTCTCAAATTCTGAATGTAATGAAGGTAGTGAACTTAGTAACAAATAATCACACAATGGTTTGGTTCAGGTTCAGTTCTATATACAGAATGCTGTGGAAGCCCAGAAGCTAGTTATCATTCAACCTGGGAGAATCACCAAAGGCTTTATTTACCAAGGAAGTTACATCTGAGCTGAAGCTAGAAGGATACCAAGAATTTTTCAGGTTCAGTAGAGACTCAAGTGCAAAGTGAGCAAAAACATGTGCAAATCTCTGATGAACTGTGCAGAACAAGCATAAATTCAAGAATTGCTTTATGGCAGGAGGTATATGGTTTATGACAGGAAGACATGGGAGATGAGATTAGATTCATTGGGCTGCCACAGATTTGGATGAAAACCTCCCAATAAAGAGAAACCCAGCTGAAATCTGAATTGTTTCTATAAACCAATAGTGAATGAAATAGGTCTTCTGGGACTAGAGACTTAATGAGACAAGGGCTTCGTTTTGTCCACTGCTAGGTCCAAGGTTACTAGAACAATGCCTGGCACAATAGATCAATGGACATACAGCGAATAAGTGAATAAATGAACGCATCCATAAATCATGTCCCTGCAGTTGGTATAAAAGCAGACCCAAAATGACTTCAGAGAACAGCATGACCTATGGCAATGAGAATGGAGAGCAAAGTTTCTATGAAGATCAAGTTTGTGCAGGTTTATTTATTGGATGCATCTGTTATGGGCTTTGGAAAAGTTGCACAATGCTATAGTCGAATGTGTTTTTTGCCCAGTGACAAATCACATACCTAAGAGAGAACCCAAGCCCCAAATCTAAGACCAACAGTTTTGGTTTTCACAGGCTCCTGAGTAAGCAAGAACTGTCTTTTGCTGGGGTAACAAACATGGAAATAACTACCAGTAACACAAGCAGAGGGCACTGACTGTGGGCAGGAGAAAGACTAATCAATATTGTACCAAAGCATATTACCTAAAATATACTTGACCTTGGGGCAGGGTCATAGTTAAAGTTGTTATGGCTGGAAGAACTTTAAAGCTGTGGCTCTCAGCCAGGACATGATATTCTTGATCTGCATAGCAACTTCCTGTAAAATGATTAACAAAGTGGCCCATTCAGCAGATACCAGTGTTTGGTGAACCCAAAATGTTGATTTGATCAATGTGCAAAATACACTTTTCCAATAGTAGAGTTTTAAGAAAAAAGAAGAAATGTGGGAGAGGTATAATGCACTAGGACACAAAATAATCAGAGTGACAGATGAGATGACTGGTAAGTGTGGGTATGTCATACAGGGGATCCTGAGGAAGCGGAAGATAATGGTGTCAACAGCACACGTGAAAGGATTTGATTTGGGCAGGGCGAGGAAACAGGTGCAGAAGGAGTCACCCTTCTAAGTAGAGAAGGAAGAAAGTGAAGGGGTTCTAGCTAAAATGTCTCCCATATAACATTGCAGGGTTTTTTTTGTTTGTTTTCTTCAGATTAATATGAGGGTACAAATGATTAGGTTACATTGTTTGCATTTGTTTGGTAAAGTCCAAGTTATAGTTGAGCTCTTCACCCAGGGGGTGTGCTGTATACTCTTACACTGTGCCCATTAGGTGAGAGCTTACCAATTCCCCTCCTTCATCCCTTTCTCTTCCCTCCTCCCCCCCCCACTTGAAATATTTATGCTTTTCTCTCATGTGGGCATGCAGTTGTTCTTCTATTGGTTTCACATTAGTATTGAGTACACTGGATAGTTGTTTTTCCATTCTTGTGATACTTTACTAAGGAGAATGTTTTTCAACCCTATCCGGGTTAATACAAAAGATGTAAAGTCTCTTGTCTTTTTTATGGATGAATAGTATTCCATGCTTCCATATAGTATTCCACATCTTGGCAATTGTGAACTGAGCTGCAATCATCATTCTAGTGCAAATGCTTTCATGGTAAAATGATTTTTTTTTCATCTGGGTGGATACCTAGTAATGAGATTTCAAGATCAAATGAAGGGGGCCAGTGCCTGTGGCTCGGTGGGTAGGGTGCTAGCCCTATAAACCAAGGGTGGTGAGTTAGAACCCAGCCCCGGCCAAACTGCAACCAAAAATAGCCGGGCATTGTGGGAGGCACCTGTAATCCCAGCTACTTGGGAGGCTAAGGCAAGAGAATTGCCTAAACCCAGGAGTTGGAGGTTGCTGTGAGCTGTAATGCTATAGCACTCTACTGAGGGCGACAAAGTGAAACTCTGTCTCCAAAAAAAAAAAAAGAAAGAAAGAAAGATCAAATGAAGGGTCTACTTTTACTGCTTTGAGGATTCTCTATACTTCTTTCCAAAGAGGCTATGTTAGTTTACAATCCCACCAGCAGTGTAAGTATTCCCTTCTCTCCGCATCCACACCAACATCTGCAGCTTTGGGACTTTGTGATGTGGGCCATTCTCCCTGGGGTTAGGTGCTATCTCAGAGTGGTTTTGATTTGCATTTCTCTGACGATTAGGGACGATGAATATTCATCTGTCTTCTTCAGAGAAGGTTCTATTCATGTCTCTTGCCTATTTCTAAATGGAATTGTTTATTCTTTTCTTTTTCATTAGTTTGAGTTCTCTGTAGATTCTAGTTATCAGCCCTTTGTCAGATTCATAGCACGCAAACATCTCCCAGTCTAAAGGTCAGTTAGCTTTAGCTGTTGTGCCTTTAGCTGTGCAAAAGCTTTTTAGCTTGATCATGTTTCTGTTATTTATTTTTGGTGTGCTGCAATTGCCAAAGGGTGCTTCATTCCATACGTAATCAGAAATACCCACAAAGAGCAAATGCAATTCTAGGAAATAAAAAAAAAAAATCTAAAGGTATCACATTATCAGACTTCAGGTGATACTACAAGTCAATAGTGATCAGAAGAGCATGACACTGGCACAGAAAGAGAGATATAGATCTATGGAATAGAATAGAGAACCTAGAGATGAAACCAGCCACATATCACTATCTGATCTTTGAAAAACCAAACCAAAGCATACACTGGGGAAAGAACTATTTAATAAATGGTGCTGGGAGAACTGGTTAGCCACATGTAGAAAACTGAAACTAGACCTGCACCTCTCACCACTTACAAAAATTGACTCTTGCAGGATAAAAGATTTAAATTTAAGACATAAAACAATAAAAACCCTAGAAGAAAGCGTGGGGAAAACTCTGATATAGCCTGGGAAACGATTTTATGAACACTTTGCTTTTTTTAATTGGTAAAGTGGAGGGAGAATGGGCAAGGTAATCTATTAGAAGGGATTAAGGGAGAAGGAGGAAGGGGGAAAAGGGAGAATGGAAGAGGGACTGGTGTGTCTCCCCTAAAAGGCCCAATGTAAGGGTATATGGCACATCTCCTAGATGAGGGGCAAAACTACAACAGGGACCTTACCTAACAAATACAAACATTGTAACCTAATTGTACCCTCATATTAATCTGACTTTTTTTTTTAAGGGGGGGATTAAGAGACGGCCTAGTGTGGCAATGATTTGAAGATAGAGCTAAAAGTATAATATTGCAGAAGGAACTGATGCTCAAGCCTCTATAGAGTCCCTGAGGTTGGAGACTGAATTTGCAAGCATAACAACCTGACTATAGCTATGGGCTTGTTGGGTGGAGATCCACAACCAAGAGAGGAGCAGAGAAGATCAAGGTAATAGATAAATTGGAATGAGAATTTCATAGATAGCCTGTGACAAAAGAATGGGGACAAGAGATCTGAGGTCATTCCTGATCTCCACCCAGTCCTAAATATCCAGGGCTGTAAGTTCCCCTCCACCACATACAAGCACTGCCATGATATGTTTCCTTATTTGCAAAACAATCTAAACTATGTTGCATTTATGTTAAGGAATAAAAAATGTTACCAGAACTCATATGTATAATACATAACCATTTCAATGATAATCTTATAAAAGTAATATAAGGCTAAATAATATCAAAGCCTTACAAGTTTATATTGGTCTGTTTTGTCAAATGCCAGATGATGCATCACTAGTGTTTTTCTTTATGATGTATTATTCTAAATGTTTCTATATATGCAAATAGTTCTCTTGACACCAATGTTTTAATTGCCTGGTACCTGGTGTACTGTAAAAGGATAAAGACTTCCCAACCCCCCAATAAGGCAAAACCATGCTTCTCATATACAGGAGTTCGGACATCTGTGTCACTTAACAATCCAGGCTTGCCTACTACCTCTGCTCCTGCCAAGGGCTATGATAACTTCCCAAATCTTATCTTCCCCAAGTGAGCAATCCCCATTCCTACTAGTTCCCATATAACACTTATATTTCTAAAATCCTCATAACTCTACTCATACCCTAGTTCAATTAATGTTCCCTTTATTGATGGTATGTCCAGAATTGCATAAAATACATGTGATGGGGTCTAATGAAGTGCCTTGGTCATCACTGGCCAGGAATAAATAACTTTTGTTATTACATTTTGTATGTTTACAGATACAGAAATTCCCCTCTCCCCGCCAATTATTCATTTGCTTCCTGCAGTTTCAGTAACTCATCCCAGTCAGAAAATAGGTGAATATATTTTGAGAGAGAAACCCCCACACTAATGTAACTTTTATTATAGTATATTGTCATAATTGTTGTATTTTATTATTCATTACTGTTAATCTCTTACTAGGTTTAATTTAGAAATTAAACTGCATCATAGGTATGTACATGTAAGACAAAACATAGCACATATATGCATCAGTACTATTTGGGATTCAGACACCCACTGGGGATCTTAGAATGTATCCCCCACAGAAAAGAGGGGCCTACTGTATAGCTCCACCAATACAGAATGCTTTTCCATTGAGGTGGTAGGGGAAATGAAGTCTGAGGGAACCAGCCAAAGAAAGAACTTTAGAAAGAAGGAATAGAGAGTCACTGGTCTCAGTGCAGATATGGCCAAGTCCAAGAACCACACCACATGCAACCAGTCCCAAAAGTGGCACAGAAATGGCATCAAGAAACCCCGATCACAAAGATATGATAGAACTTGGGGATAGATCCCAAGTTCCTGAGGAATATGAGCTTTGCCAAAAAAGCACAAGAAGGGCCTGAAGAAGATGCAAGCCAACAATGCCAAGGCTGTGTGTGCATGTGCTGAAGCTATCAAGGCCCTTGTAAGGCCCAAGGAGGTTAAGACCAAGATTCCAAAAGGTGCCAGCCGTAAACTCAGTAGACTTGCCTACATCGCCCACCCCAAGCTTGGGAAGCGTGTTCATGCACGCATTGCCAAAGGTCTCAGGCTCTCCGGCCAAAAGCCAAGGACAAGGCCAAGGCCAAGGATCACACAAAAGCCCAATCTGCTGCTTCATCTACAGCTCTAGCTTCATTTCCAGATCAGGCTCCCAAAGATTCCCAGGCCCCCATGAAGGCTCCAGAGTAGAGGCATTTGTCTGCCATGAGGACAAAAGGACTGGTGTGACCTCTAGGCTGCTGTCTATATGGGGCTGGGGTCCTCCTGTGCTATTTGTGCAAATAAACCTGAGGCAGGAAAAAGAAAAAAAAGAAAAGAAGGAACTGAAAATTATAAAGGGCCAGAGGCTAGAAAGAGCTTGTTGACGAAATATAAATGAAAACAGTGGCTGAGCAGAGGAAGAGCCACATGGGATGAGGCTTAGGGCTTAGTGTGCTACTGCGGGGAGCTATCAAGGGCAATCAAAAGTTTTCAAGAATTTGGGCGGCGCCTGTGGCTCAGCGAATAGGGCGCCGGCCCCATATACCAAAGGTGACGGGTTCAAAACCGGCCTCAGCCGAACTGCAAAACAAAAAAATAGCCCAGCATTGTGGCGGACGCATGTAGTCCCAGCTACCCGGGAGGCTGAGGCAAGAGAATCGCCTAAGCCCGGGAGTTGGAGGTTGCTGTGAGCTGTGTGACGCCATAGCACTCTACTGAGGGCAATAAGGTGAGACTCTGTCTCTACAAAAAAAAAAAAAAAAGTTTTCAAGAATTTTAAGACTTATTCTGGGCTCGGTGTCCACTGCACAGTGGTTAGGGCCCCAGCCATATACATCAGGGCTGGCGGGTTCAAACCCAGCCCAGGTCTGCTAAACAACAATGACATCTACAACAACAGCAGCAACAACAACAATAAATAGCTGAGGGTTGTGGCAGGCACTTGTAGTCCCAGCTACTTGGGAGGCTGAGGCAAGAGAATTGTGTAAGCCCAATTGTGTGAGCTGTGATACCACAGCACCCTACAGAGGGTGACATAGTGAGACTCAGTCTCAAAAATAAAAAAACACTTACTCTGATCCATCTTTAACAGATCACTCCAGCTGTTCTGTGAAAGATGGCCTGGAAGTGATTTTTGAAAGGGGAGTGCAGGTAGTAAATAGAAGGCTATTAAAAGGACCACATAGAAGATGATTGTAAGAACAAGCCAGGTTTCAAATCAAGGTTTCTCTTTAATAGCTACAGATATAACAAAATTTACCTTCCTAAATCATATTTACCCAAGAAAGGTCACAATGAAAAATGGCCCAGTGTATGACATCAGCAGGATTCATTTAGCAACAATCAACAAAAGGAACAGTTGTAGCCATCTCTGCCATCCACTGGCGACCAAGGCTACACTGGCCCTGACTATGGACATTCCAAACACTACACTTGGAAAAGTTCCAAGGCCATCAGGCTCATAGTATGTGTTCTGCTTCCACTTTTTTCTCTAAAAACTATTTAAAGAAATTGATAGAAAATGATAAACTAATTGCTCTCAAATTTTTTGGTCCCTGTTCTACTCTGGTGACATTAAAGATACCAGGGCCCATAGTCTTTATGTTTTATCTCATCTCTTTTTTTTTTTTGCGACAGAGTCCTGGGTAACATGAGTACCACAGTGTCACAGCTCCCAGCAACCTCAGATGCTTAGGCTCAAGAGATCCTCCTGCCTCAGCCTGCCGAGTAGTGGCACCTGCCACCACGCCTGGCTAGTTTTTCTATTTTTAATAGAGATGGGGTCTCGCTCTTGCTCAGGCTGGTCTCAAACTCCTGAGCTCAACCAATCCACCCATCTCTGCCACCCAGAGTGCTGGAATTACAGGCATGAGCCACTGCACTTGGATAACTACCTTTTGTTTGTTTGTTTGTTTAAAGAAAAAGCACCTACAAGCATAGTATCACATCATAATGCTAAAATACAACTCCTCTTTCTCCTCCATAGAGAATCTTCTGTGAATCACACTGTGAGAACCACTGAAACAAAATCTATGATGTTCTCATTTTAGAGATTGCTTTAAAATGAGTTATTTTTATTACATTGAAAAAGATAGGATTTTAAAGCACTCTAAAAAATCAAACTTGACAAAATCCCCACATGAATAGCACCCACAAAAGGAAGCAGCTGAAGAAAGTAATGCCTAAGTCTTTTCCTCCTGGGAAACTCCAACATCAAATTTTCATTTCTGATTTCACTGTAAAATGTCCTCTAGGGACTTCTTATCATCTTAAAAATATACTCTACAGACTATTCATTGTTTTGTTCATTCATCCGGTCTAAATGAGAATGGCACTGTAAAAAAGATAAAGGAAAGGAAAAGGATATCCTTAGCTGAAACCAAAAAGCTCAGAACAATTAACAGCAAGTTCAAATGCAACCAAGTTGCTGCCTTTAATTACTTTCAGGTGCTTTTGCCACTATATCACCCACTTCTGTAACCACTGCCCAGAGGTAATAGGACATACAGAAAAAGGACAGCCAGTGATTTCATTCATGGAACAAGTATTTCTTGTATATACCATAGAATAAGTTCTAGAGATACATATACAACAGCGAAAATACAAACAAGGAACAGACAACGAATAAGCAAACACACAAATAAGCACTTAGAAACTGCAACTGTACAGGTTTTATTCTGATAGAGAAAAACAAAGATAGGCCTACTGTGAGTAGGGTGGTGAGAAGGGGTCTTGGAGTAGGCAACATTTAAGTTTTTAATCCCCCCAGCCCTCCACTATCCAAAAGGTTCCAGGGATTCTATTTACTGCTACTTCCTACATGAAACATTCCTGCCTTCTTTGGGCTTTCATGGTCACTTCTGGTCTGTTCTCAAGGTTTTCAAATGTAACCTTGCACTGTAGTTACTTATACATGCATATCTTATATCTGCTATGCTATCATAAACTGTAAGACTAGAAAAACCCTATTTAATAAAAGTCAGAATGAATAAATCACCCCATGTGTATCATTCCTGCCTACCCCTATCATACTGTCAGGGCTGCCGTAGAGGTATATGTATATCATCTCATTTGTTCTTCAGAGGAACCGTATGAAGTGTCTTCCACCATGCTACTCTGCCTCCCTGTGTTACTCATCTCTATACCCCACAGCACAAAGCACCATGCACACAGGCCCTGAGAAGTGTGATGTGATATAAGTTATGCATGTATAAGTAACTACAGTGCAAGACCAGAAGACCAAATGATCTAGGCTGGACCTAGGCTACATCAATTAACTCTGTTCTAAGTCCCTGGGGCCAACAGTGACACTCTACTATTTCTCTTTTGGAAGTGGATTAACCTCAGGAAATGTGAACAGATCCTAAAATCATCCACTTAAAATCCATCTCAAACTTAAAGGGGAGGAGAGAGTTAAACACAGGGGTGGCTATGATCAGTACTGACCCTCCTCAGCAAGAAGACCCTTTCAGCCTCCCACCATTTCCTTAGTGCCTGATCTGTGTGGCAGGCTATAACAGATACAAGGATAAAAGGCACACTCTTTGCTTTTAAGGAGCCCACAGTCTAGCAGAGGGAACAAGCAAGCAAAGAAATTATTTCTACACAAAGAATGCACACTATAAGTGTGGGTAGGAATGGGGTATTTGTTTTGACAACAAAGGGGAGACATCACACAACCAACCAGCGGCACATCAGGCTACAGTGAAGGCAAACTTCACTGATATGCTTGTCCTGGGACTCTGCCCACCTCTCTTCTGGTCTCACTCTCTCTCACTTCACATTTCAGAAATACCCTGCACATAATATGCTTTCTCAAGTCTCTAGGCTCCTGCTCATGAATTTCCTCCTTCCTGGAATGCCTTCCTCTCTCAGGTCATTATGAAATGACCTGAGTGTTCATTCAAGGACTGTCACCTCTGCAAAACTTTGTAGGACAGCTTTGGGCCCAAAGGAGAGTGTCCTTCTTGGACCCTATCCCAGCTTCTAGTATGTATAGTGGCCCTCAGGTTGTGCTGTCTTTAAAAGTCTGCTCAGTACAGTGGAAAGAATCCAGGTTCATAGCCTGAAAGTCCCAAGTTGAAAAGCTAATTGTGCCAATTTCCAGCTAAGTGACTTCCAGAAAACATTTTCACATCTCTGTATCTCAGTTGCTTCATCTACAAAAGAGGCTACTATTATCCTCCTTATAGGGTTGCAAAGATTCTAAGTAGTGTGTGTCCAAGTCCCTGGTCACACTAAAGGTTCAAAACTTGAATCATAGCAAATACCCCTGACACACACAAAAGTGCATTACAACCATATATATACTTTTACATTTGGTATGTGACCCTGAAGAACCTGAAAAGCTGTTTGATGATGCATTTTCCCCAGGTTCAATTCTGTCCTCATTAGACAATAAAAATAATTTAAGATAGACTTAAAGTAAAATCTCCTGCAAAGGAAAAGAGTTACCACAAAGAATATAACCAAGAAAAAGCTTTACCACAAATGCTTGTTTTGTTAGGGGAAAAAAAAAAAAATTAATGGAAAACAAAACAGCATATTTGGTGGGAAACTGACTCACGGGTAATAATTATGGTTTGTCACTGCTACTTACTACAAGGCATTCCCTCCCTTTAAAATTATAATGTTAACAGCCTACGATGGGAAGATAATTATAGCTCTTTTCAAGTGATGGTGTTATCATCCCATAGCGCAGCGCTTTGTAGGGCTCCCCATTGTTTTTTTTGAAACAGAGCCTCAAGCTTTCACCCTGGGTAGAGTGCCTTGGCATCACAGCTCACAAAACCTCCAACTCCTGGGCCCAAGAGATTCATTCCCCTGCCTCCACCTCCCAGGTAACTGGGATTACAGGCACCCACCACAATGCCCGGCTATTTTTTGGTTGCAGTCGTTATTGTTGTTTGGCGAGTCTGGGCCGCATTCAACTCTGCCAGCTCAGGTGTATGTGGCTGGTGCCTTAGCCACTTGAGCCACAGGTGCCAAGCCTAAATCATCTTTTTTGATCATCCACAAATGGATGAGTATTAAGCAAAAGATAAATCTTCTCCCTTATGGGATCTGGCTTTGCCTTTTTTAGTGTTTAGAAACACAGTCCAAGCCAGAAAACCTTTATAAGCCCTGATATTATGCAAGAATATAAACAATGAGAATTGAAAACAAGATGTTGAATAAATGAAAGCCTAACAAAAATGAGACATGAGGAAATGAATGTGTATCTTTTTTTTTTAGACAGAGTCTCACTCAGTTGTCCTGGCATCATAGCTCCCAGAAACCTCAAACTCTTGGGCTTAAGTGATTCTCTTGCCTCAGTCTCCTGAGTAGGTAGGACTACAGGCGCCCAATACAAGCACTCACCACAGTGCTTGCCTATTTGTTAGGGATGGGATCTCACTCTTACTCAGGTTGGTCTCGAACCCATGAGTTCAGGCAATCCACCCGCGTCAGCCTTCCAAGTGCTGGGATTACAGGCAATAGCCACTGGCTAGAAATGATTTAATTATTAAGAGAAAATCAGGCAGGGTTTGGTGACCCATGCCTGTAATCCCAGTCTGGGAGGCTGGAGTGGGAGAATCACTTGAACTCAGGAATTCAAGACCAGCTTGAGCAAGAGCAAGATCCCATTTCTACTAAAAATAGAAACATTAGCCAGGCACTGTGCCTGTAGTCCCAGCTACTCAGGAGGCTGAGGTAGGAAGAATCGCTTGAACCTAGGAGTCTGAGGTTGCTGTAAGCTAGGCTGATGCCATAATACCCTAGCTTGGGTGACAGAGTGAGACTGTGTCTCAAAAAAAAAAAAAAAAAAAATCTATAAACTGCTAAGAGATAGCAAAGTCCCTTCTCCCCTAAACAAAATCATCTTCCTATTATAGGAAGTCATTTTCACCATGCAATTTTTCTATCCTCTGAATTCTCATAAACCTCTCTTGCAATACTTTAGTACATTCACAATAAAGATTTTTGTTTCCAGGCCTTACATTTCCATTATGAGAGAAATAGTCATCTTTGTAAGGCTTGTATAGTCTATATCAGTTTTATAAAATGAGTTTGTGATCCATTAGCAGGTTAGAAATTCAATTTCTTTAACAAAATTACATGCTATTCAGCAAGCAAGCTACATAATTTGAAAGTATTTCTATCAAGTTTTTAAAATCTAACTGGTCTGAAACATTATGCCCCCACAAGTATATTAATTCTATGGCATGTGTGCTTGTTACTTGAGGGACAACTACCTGTGAAATCACATTCCAAGATGTAATTAAAACTCAGGTAATCTCACAAAGTAGAACACAGTAACAGCCAAATGAATGCTACAATTACAGGAGAGCCAGGGAAAGGACAGCTCTTGTTCAGCTGGGTCAGTTAGGGAAGGTTTCCCTGAAGAGGTAAAGTTTAAGCAGGGCCCAGTAAGGCCTGGACTTGAAGAGAGCTGAAAAAAACCATGGTGTCAGCTGGCCTGGACTGAAGACACTGAGACACTAAAAAGGTACTGTAATCATTTGGCCAGGAATTATATGGTCCAAGTTGGCATTCCTGGGAATGTAAAGTAGGACTAGGAAAGAATCATGGGAAGGTCTTGGCAATTGATAGGACTTCGGTTTTTATGTGAAGGTGAGAAAATCAGATGATTCCAAAGCTTTCTTTCCTGTGTGACCAGGAGAGTACAACTGAGTACAACCTGAACAACACTGGGATTCAGAGTACTGATCCCTCTCTACCTGCACAGTTAAAAATCTGTATAAAACTTTTGACTCCCTAAAACATAACTACTAACAGACTACTGTTGACAACTGATAACATAGTCTATTACATGTATTTTGTATGTAACACATATTATATACTATATTCTTACAATAAAATAAGTTAGACAAAATGTTACAAAATCATAAGGCAGTCGGGTACAAGCTTATGCCTGTAATACTAGCACTCTGAGAGGCCAAGGTGGGTGGACTGCCTGAGCTCAGGAGTTAAAGACCAGCCTGGGCAAGAGTGAGACCTCATCTCTAAAAAATAATTGGGCATTGTGGTGGGCACCTGTAGTCCCAGCTGTTGGAGAGGCTGAGGCAAAAGAATCACTCAAGCCCAAGAGTTATAGGTTGCTGTGAGCTATGATGCACGGCACTCTATCTAGGGCAACAAAGTCAGATTGTCTCAAAAATAAATTAAGTTAAATTAAAATAAAATCACACAGAAGAGAAAGTGTATTTAGTAAGTGCAAGTGGCTCATCATAAAGGTCTTCACCCTCTTCGTGTTGAGTAGGCTGAACAGGGAAGAGGAAGATGAGGGGTTGGGCTTACTGTCTTAGGGGTGGCCGAAGTAGAAGAAGCAAGGAGGTAAAGAGGAGGCAGCAGAGATTTAGTGAAAAAAATCTGTGTATGTAAGTGGACATGGACAGTTCAAACCCATGTTGTGCAAGGGTCAACTGGAATGCCACTGACAGGAGGGCGGAGCAAGATGGCGGACGAGTAACAGCTTCCTTGCGGCTGGGCACAGTGAGACTGGGGAGAGAGGACTTCAGGCATCTCTGCCAGGCGGGATCTGCCCAGAAACTTCCCTTTGGGGACACAGGGAGACAGC
>CAUYON010063494.1:0-14975 GCA_963573935.1 Arctocebus calabarensis
ACTCGTCAAGAGCCACTGCTTGTGAAACTGGGGACCTTCTTGGTGTGGTGAGGTTAAGTGGCTCTGTCTTATTTTCAGCTGGTCTTTGTCTTACCCTAGAGAATCTGTTACTCTGGATTGAAATTTGAGCTGTGAAGGAATACCAGCAGTTAAGTCACTGTGCCTCCCACCAGCAACAATTGAAAAAGCCAAATCAAACCTTCCCACTACCACACATCCAGGATACCACTTTGGAAAGTCCTCAGGTGATTAGCCCAGTTGAAAAGGTCCCAATCAATTGTCCTAGCCAGCATGGATCTCAAATGGAAGAGTTAAAAAGTCTCTGGCAACTAGTTAGCAAGGATCTGCTGGAAACTCTAGTATAATTCACTCCAGTGCTCTGTGAGCTTAGGAGGGCGCCCCCCCCAGCAAGTAGATTAGTCTGGGAAGGTTGATGCCTCATTCCCCACCTTGCACCTCTGTCACACCCAGTCAGTGGTAACAGTTGTGATCCAGTTTCCTACAATGAGCAGATGCTCCAGGGGTTTTTGCCTGCCTGGGTCACAGTGAGGTCTGCGGCTCCACAACCAGTCCGCTGCTCCCTGTCACTGTTTGGCGGGGGTAGGTGAGGCCTGACAGCCTGGGTACTTGATAGGGGCAGGGGCGATTCACTCAGGTCCAGCCCTGTGCCTGATTGGTGTTGCTACTGGAACAGAACAAGTTTGCATAATTTATTTCTGTCAAGGCTGTTTTCCCTGATCAGACTGGGGCTGCAAATAGGTCTTACTCAGTCTGTGAGTCCAGCTCTTTGTCTCAACTTTCATCCCCTGAGGGCCAAGTTAGTCTGAAGATAAGCAAAGCAGACTCTCTGGGAGTATTCTTAATCCCTGCGCTCTGTCCCGGCCGGTACCACCTCAGGCATATCCTTCATGTGCCTTGGTTGCCGGTCTGCTCTGCCAGTGGCTATCACTGGAGAAGCCATCTTCTTCCCCTGGCCGCCCAGAATACTGGGAGTGTCTCCTCAAAATATCCCCAGGGGTGCAGCTCTCCTGCTATTGTTCCTGGAGCTGGTTGCTGTTTCGTGCCTCAGGAGACCTTCTTTGTAGCAGGGTTTCCTCTCGGCTCACTCCCCTCTCACCACTCCTGAACTGGAAAATCAGCACAGATCAGCAACAGTCCATGCCCCATCCACACCCCTTGAGAAAATCTCCAAGAATCTGGACTCTGTGGGGGACAGGCCTCCAGACCTCTGGGTGAGAGTGGAGGGGAATACCAGGAACTCTAACTTGCAGGTAGAGAGAATATACAGTTTTATGCCTGATGGGGGAACACTGTGGCACCCTAGTAGGGGAAGGAGGTCTGGTTTTTAGAGGGTGTCTCTCATGGGGTAGAGTGGGAGGACATCTGAACTCTGCTCGCTTATTTGTATGGAGGTATGGAGTATACTGCGAACCTCTCTCATGGGGGAGGGGACTCTTGTCCACTTGGTGATGTGCTCTGTACCTTTTTGTTTGTGTCCTCGGGGTTTCAGGTCACCCCAGCAAGGTTGATGTGCGCTCTTCAACCTTTTCTTTTGGCTCAGATCCAAACCATCAGCTTTCTTGCTGAGTTTCTTTCCCTTAACTCTCCTTCTGGATGGGAACCTCTGCAGAAAGCTGGCTACAGATCAATGAAACATTTTAATATAAATTTGATCTAGGCAGAGTAGTAATATTTAGGTTTTCCTTATAATCTCCATAATACTAAGTTTTGAGATTGTATTTTATGTCACTAGAAGCAAAGGGGAAGTAAGTTAGAATTTTCTACACTGGGTTAATTAAAGTCAACTCTTATGAATAAAAATGCTATTTTTATTCCATGAAAATGTCTCAATGAAAACTCATTCTGTGTGGACTGTCACAATAGGCATTAAGAAAAAGAAAATAGCTTCATGGTTTCCAGGGGCCATGCGGAAAGGGAAATTAGGAATGACTGTTGATAGGACCAGGTTTCTTCTTTAGAGAGATGAAAATGTTCTGAAAGGAGTGAAAAAAATAAAGTAATGGTGATGATTGCACAACTCTGTGAATATACTAAAAACAGTGAATTGTATATTTAAAAGGGCTAATTTTACTGTATCTCGATAAAGCTGTTACCCTGCAAATACACTGCAGAGGGTGGGCGGGAGCTAGGAGGCCTAGTCCACGTGCAAAGGAGCAGGATCAATGAAGAATGGGTTCTTTTTAAACTTATGATAAAACTGATTAGCTTGTGTGTCAACAATGGCATATCAGAAATGATCAGTGATTCACAATCATTCCCTCCCATGAGCTTTGGTAATGTGTAGAGAGATTTTATAGTAGAATAGCTTGATTGTAGATTGAAGTCTAAAATGCTCTGCAGTTATTTTACTGCTACGCACATCAATGCAGAACACTTGAAACATGGGCTCTTCTTAATTTTTAACTTGGTTGGTGCATATAAAAATTCTAGAGAAAAACATGAGGCACTGTACTGACAATGATTACAAGACAGTAAAAACAAACTACAAGAGTACCTCAAAACAAATATTAATTGTTTAAATAATAGTAGTTGATTATTTGATTGAGGCACTGATTCAGTAACATGTACTAATTGGAACATGGTGTTAAAGAGAATAATTATTTCAACTTGAATATCTCTGTTGAACACAGTTTTAAGGCACTTGTATAAAGTAGACAAGAAAACAATAAGTGTAGGACAATTCAATGGCGAAGAGCTGCAGATATCAAAGAGACCACAGGCTAAGTGGGCCACGCTGAGCAGGGCTCTCCTCACTTCCTTTCAGCTCTGTCATTCAATCTGTGATGACAGTTACTACCCTAATGAAGTTAATTGTCTCAAAATTGAAAACAGGAAGAAACACTGGAAATGAAATCCCAAGGAGTAAGCAACTTCTAATGGTCTATAATTAACTCCAGTTGCTTATTTTAAGAAGCTTTCCAACTCTTATTTATAAAGCCATTAAACGAAATTCAAAGTTGACAAAATGAAACAGACTCGAAGTGTAGTCCAGGAGAGATCTTAAAAAATTCTTTTTCTTACAATTGTAAAAAAGACTTGACTGTTCTTCACTCAAAACCTAATCAAGTCAGCAAATTAAAAAGTGAACTTGGTTGTGTCCTAATATTTAAAACACACCCACAATTATGAGTCTCCATGTGTGTGCACACACATACATTCCAGCGTATAATTCACAATATCACCAGGGTCCATGAAGAAATACAAGCTGAGGTTATTTAAGAATGTGCAGCTACTTAGTCATATGGCTCTTTGCAATATTGCCCCCTTTCTTCCTTTACTGACTTTACATCACAGTTTCTTAGGCTTCTGACAGATATTATCTTTCACCACTGTTTACAAAAGTTTAGCTTCTTTCCAAATTCGTGAAGAGCTATGACACTTCAAAAAGTTCAGAAAAAAAATCTTAACTATCATTTGTATAAAATTTTGAAATTAATTTAGGATTGTTCCCTTTATTATTACATTTGAATTTCACAATTTTCCCATTAGGGAGGCAGGGTAGATATCCCTAATTTTCCTTAATTTTAAGACAAGCAGAGCCACAAAATAAATAAATTTTTAACTTATTACTGGAATTACTGGACTGAAACCTCATTCTGAGTTTTTAAATTTTGTTTTTAAAATTGTGTACCCACAATCTGAGAACATTTTTATGATACTTTTAAAAAGCATTTACATTAAGTTGGTATTTTGATTCTTGTCTGTTTGTAGTAAATACACACAAAATATTAAAATAAATCCCTAGGACACATCTGTTTCCTGTTCATTGTGCATATGATGTTATAAGCTCTTGGAATGAAAGTGGCATTTGAAAACTTGAAGAAATGACAATAGCAGTGATGATGATTTGGGTTCTTACTGGTAATGAGGGAACTGATGACTTCAAAAGCCTTTATGAGATAAAACAAGCTTTGGAATCTATTCAGTTATGATAGAAATCTTGAGATAATATGGTTTTTCAATAGCAATAAACAAGAGTTTCAACAAATAACTCAATGTTTTTATTTTTTTTAATTCTAGCATCTCTTAAATAGTTGACCAGGTTGTTTTTGTTAATTTTAATTCCCTTAAATTTCAATTCCATTTAATTCCATTAAGATGCTGTCAAAAGTTGATGCCTGTGTGTATGTAGCACATAATATTGTTTCTTTTTGGTAACACAGTTGTTTGAAGCATCTGAACATATTCTCCATTTTAAAATAATCTTTTTTTGTTTTTTTGAGACAGAGATTCACTCTGTTTGCCTAGGCTAGAGTGCCCTGGCACCAACCTAGTTCACAGAAACCTGAAACTCACGGATTCAAGTGATTCTCTGCCTCAGCCTCCCAAGAAACTGGGACTACATGCACCTGCCACAAGGCCCGGCTAGTTTTTTCTATTTTTAGTAGAGATGGGGTCTCTCTCTCACTCAGGCTGGTCTTGAACTCCTGAGCTTAAGTGATTCCCCTGCTTTGGTCTCTTGGAGTGCAGGGATTACAGGTGTGACCCATAGTGCCAGGCCATCAAATAATCTAATATTATGGGTAGGTTGCTAACTTTTGACTTGGGAAAAAGCTTATCGAAGTTTGCCTTTTGATCTTAATTAGGCACATTCAGACATTTTAGAATAAGAAATTAAGAAATATAAATTAAGAACTTGTGAATTAAAATTATTTTGATGAGAAAACATGCCTAACTTTACCTTATTTGAAGTGGAATCTATTTAATACTTAAACACACATTAGACACTAAGGACTAAAATAAACTCTACTGAGGCAAAGAAAAAATTTCCTCTATTTCCTTTCTTCTAGCTCCTTCCCTTTTTCACTTCTTTCAAGGGAAAGTTTCTGTAGCTGTTGGCTCTTTTTTGTAGAAATCCAAGTCCCTTCACTAGAAATGAGATCCTTCTGGTCACATCCATAAACAAACGTGTGTGTGTGTGCAAGAATGCACCTGCTTACCTCCCACTCTGTCAGCCACAGTGTACGGGCACTAAAAGTTCCAACAGCTGGAAGTCAGGGAAACGTACAATAAAGGAAATATTTACAGAGATGGAGGCAGAGCAGATGGACCAGCAAAGCACTTTTGGTCATGAGCTGTTCCCACCCCATGGCCACAAGGTGCAAAGGAAGGGGACAGCATGATCAGTGAGAGATGGAGCCTTGGCAGGGTGCGTGTGCAACAACAGCTGCCCTTGTGGAAGGAGGCAGCCAGTGGGAGGGCTGGGGTGGGGGTCAAGTCTACGGTAAGAGGGAGCTTTGGAGGACATAAAAGCATCTGACTCTTCCCTTTTCCTGCTCTCTGACATCCCGCCAGTGGCTCCCTTTGGCTTAAGTGGTACCATCTGCAGTGGTCAGTCTTCCCCGCAACAAAGACCAGGGTGGAAAAAGGAGGAGAATAGATCTGAGGGGCAGTGGAAGCAAATGGAGAATAACAAACCCCTATCTCCAAGGCTTTATTGTCTAGATTTGGCTGCCTAAGTTGCTGGGTGAATTGGCCACTCACAGCTTGGGTGTGTATTTACATGAGAGAGCATTCCTTTATTCATAGGGGTCATCAGACTAAAGCAGGCAAGGGTGCCCTCTGCCCCTCCGTTCAACCCCTAGAATACTATTGATGGAGCTGCTCGGGGGTTGTGGGCATCTTCTAATAGGTCCCCATGACATTAGGTTCTCCATGTCCCACACTTTATTAACCCTGGATAGTCAAGAACAGGGCGGCTCCCATCTTGGAAGAGAGATCTGGGGGTTCTTATGCAGAACCAGGTATTGATTCACTTTCTGAAACCACTTAGTTTCCCAGAATGACCCTTAACTCTCCTGGGCCACAGCCTTCTCCACTAACTTTAATTAGATCAGGGCTTTGGTTATCATACTGGCCCCTACCTTGAGGCTGATAGTAGCTCCCCAGCGGTGCCCAGGGCCTCTGGTTGTGCTCAAAGCCCTGACATACATATTTCAGCTAAACAATAATTCACCAGGTTAGAAGGACCCTGGCCCAAAATTCTGAAATGTTATGTTTCTATAAAATGAAACTTTTAAAAATACCAAACTCAATATTCAATCTTGATTAGAGGATCAGGCCACATACGTGTACATGTTTCTCTATACATGAAATAAGTTTAATAAAATTTTCTGCGTTACGTTTGTGCACAGCTTTGGTTTTCATTTTAAGAAAGAAGCTATCTTGACAAAGGCACAGAAGTAGACAATAAAGATGCATTCTGTCTGGTATCATGTAAACATGAAATAACATGAAGGTAATTTATCATTATTAAACATTAGTAAGTCCGATTTTACCATGTTTAGAAGATTATTTAAACTTCTCTCTCTAAAAGGTCAGGGATAAAATTGTGGCTAGCACATGGAAATTAACTCCTATATTCTACGGAATGACTCCATTGCTCCAACATGACTCCACTGAGCAGAATTAACTATTTTCAAAAATGGAAAAAATTTTGACTAGTGCTATGATTGCTGTTACTACAGTATTCTGTACTTTTCCCCCTAAGCCAACTATATAGTGATAAAAAATCTGAATAAGAGAATGTTTTTAAAAATTAACACAAATAGAAGAAATAAAGGCATTAGAATGTTCTACTATCGAATGAACAGCCTTTGAGATTTCGCTGCTCGATGGCTCAGTGCCCTGAAAAGTATGTCATTTGTCCAAATTTCCATAGGAAAGTTTCATGAAATCTTTAAATCCTCTTACCTCTAAATTTAGACTTTAATTGGGTTATCTTTTAATTAATTACTGGAGTAGAGACGAAGGGCAGGAAACATTGAGGGAGGTCCAGTTGCCCAGTGGAGGGGTCCAGGGAGGTGGGTGGAGATGTGCGCGGCCTAAAGGCAGCACCACCCGCTGTGAGGGCACAGAGAAAGGGGAAGAGGTATGTTTTCTAAGTAGCTGTGAGGGCTATGAAATGTTCACATGGGGACACAGGAATCTGGAACCTGAAGTACTGTTTCAATTGTGAAAATCTAGGGTCAAGGGCAACATAAATAAATCAGTGCTTTCATTTCACTTGAGTGAGGCTGATAAAAAAATGAACTTTCAGGAGGGCAACAATGAGCAGGGCAGAGGTTCAGTGCAGAGGGATTTATGGCAGAGAGGGGCTGGAGGCAGAAGAACTTCCTTGTTTGTCATTTACACCTATAACTTACAACTGCTAGCCGTATAGTTACGTAGTCAATAACCCCTTAATTCTCTTCATCACTAGAATCTACCACTTCTGCTATTCAGAAACCAGCATGAATGGAGTCTTCAGAACTCAGATCAGAAAGTATAAAGGAGCCTGTGCTTGAATTTCTTGACTAGTTCAGTAAAATAATAAATACTTAGGGAATACTTACTGCATGTAAAGCCTTATACAACTACCATAAAATACTTATCACTTAATATCTTTCTTCTTAATTTAATAAAGTTCTTTCATGATGTGTGTATTTTAGATTTAATATATAAAGGAAATAAGTATCAATGTGTTCTATCAAGATAACTTCCTAGTAAAAAGCCATGACCTGCTGAAAATTTTTGGACAGCCACACAGTGACATTAAAAACTTAGCCTTGTAAACAAGGATTTCTGGAAGTTTGATATACAAGGTCCTCCACCCACTTTCCTGTCACACAGGATGTAATGGCTTTTGTTTTGTTGAAATGCAGTGTGACACAAAATAACAGTGTGACACTAGATCATTGCATGTGATGCTTATTATTTGGATCACTCTAAAGAGCTGCATTTGTAGGAAATCGAATGACTTTTAATAAATAGAAAGTAGAATTTCAAGTTAAAAAAATTGAGATTTTATGAATTTTTTCAGACTAAAAGATTGTTTCATACATGACAAGAAAAACTTTGTTCTGAAAAATCCAAATTCATAATTTAGTTGCATGTTTAATAATTTTCTATAAATCAGAATTAAGACCTATGATCCTGCCTTGATTAACTATGTCCTAACATAACTTCTGCAAGAATGAGCTGTCATTTAACAGCGGGATGTTTGCAGTATTGATGACTTTGTGGGAATACAATGATACGTTTTACCCAATTGCTTACTCAACTCACATTGCATTGTCATTTTATTGAATTCTAGTTTTGTAATCAAGATTTTACATGCTGTTCATGAATATATCTACTATATTCATGTATTATAATGGAGTTCTGGTTTGGGGACCATCACTTAATAAAAATGATCAACCATATCTGTCCTTCTCTTAGCATTGATTGAGTCCATATAGAGATGAGAGATTATTCAACCATTTGTGTTGTGCTTATTGAACACTATTCTGCTAGTTAAGTGACTGCTGCTCTCAGCTAAGAGGACTGTACACATGTTCATTCATTTATTCATTTATTGAGTGCTTTCTGTATTCCAAGCCATGCTCTCGGATACTAAATAAAATAGATAAAGCCCCTGCCTTAATGAGGCTCATCTTCTGTTGGGAGGACATAGACATTAAACAAACAAATGAGAAAACATGTCACATAGGAATAAATATGACACAGTAATTACAGCAGTGTGTCTGGTGAACATTTTTGCTTGAGTAGTCAGAGAAGACCTGTCTAAAAAATGACAAGTGATCATCCTGTTGAAGGCCAATAAGTCAGCCTTGGGATTACATATGATTACTTAAGTTTATATGAAAAGCAAAGACAAAAGCAAATAAACAAAATCTCTCTGTGTCACAAAGTTCCCCTATGCATTCCTGAATCATGAATGTGTACACCTTTGTTCAAGAAGAGCAGTGAACGTCTGGAGATATTGAGCAAAAGAAATAGAAAAATAACTCTAGAAGCAAGTTCCACTGGAGATAAGTTATTTATAGATGTAAATGTTAAGCAAAAATGAATTATAGCATAAATATGTGGAGTTTGTAGGGAGAAAGAACACATGAAAATTAAACAGTAATTCCCTTTACTTGTCATCTCTCTACCCTGTGGTCCTAGATATGTAACATGTTAGCAAGGCAGGCCTTGAACTAACGTCTCAGTCTATTTGTGTAGGAAAGGGAGGAAACTGCCAAGAGATTCAAGTCACTTTTATCCATAGTTAGTAGCATCATTTTATTCAGAATCTAGGATTGTATTTTACATTATGAAAAGTAACTTTAAAAAGATATGTGTGTCTAAGAGTTAAACATTTGTTAATCAACCGGAATAGTCAAATAACAAATAGGTGAGTAACAATTCAATCCTATGTAATCTGACTGTCTCCCTTCCTGGCAGATTTCTGTTTCCTCCCTTCCTTCCTTCCCTTCCTCCCTCTTTTCTTTCTGTCTATCTGTCCTTCCTTCCTCCCTCCCTCTTTCTTTCTTTCTGTCTCTCTCTTTTCTTTCTTTCTTCCTCTCTCTCTCTTTCTTTCTGAACTGGTATGAAAATACCAGTTTTTCTTTAAAAATGTGGCTTCTTGGTATTTTACATAAGTCTAAATCTGCAGTCTCCAGAGGGCCAAGGCTTGTTACCGTGCATTCTCCATCTCAGATTTGTTTCTAAATAGTCCTTTACAATTGCATAAAAAATATATAACCTCATGGGCAGCGCCTGTGCCTCAGTGAGTAGGGCACCAACCCCATATACCAAGGGTGGTGGGTTTGAACCGGGCCCCGGGCAAACAAAAAATAGCCAGGTGTTGTGGTGGGCGCCTATAGTCCCAGCTACTAGGGAGACTGAGGCAAGAGAATCACTTGAGCCCAAGACCTGGAGGTTGCTGTGAACAGTGATGCCACAGTACTCTACCAAGGGTGACAAAGTGAGACTCTGTCTCTAAAAACAAACAAACAAACAAAGAAAAAAATATATATATATGGATTTTTTTTTTTTTTTTTTGAGACAGAGCCTCAAGCTGTCGCCCCGGATAGAGTGCTGTGGCATCATAGCTCACAGCAACCTCCAATTCCTGGGCTAAAGTGAGTCTCTTGCCTCCGCCTCCCAAGTAGCTGGGACTACAGGCATCCGCCACAATGCCCGGCCATTTTTTGGTTGCAGCCGTCATTGTTGTTTGGCGGGCCCGGGCTGGATTCAAACCCACCAGCTCAGGTGTACGTGGCTGGCGCCTTAGCCCGTTGAGCCACAGGTGCCGAGTCATATATATATTATATATATAATCTCACAGAAACAAATTTGGTCATTAAATGGAATGCCTAAAATTCTAGTAAGAAAATGTATGAAGCAACTGTTTTCCAATTTCTAGTTTGTAGTACCAAAACTGATGTTACAAAAAAATCGTCCAGGTAATGTTTCATAGGACTGAAACATTACTCACCTATTCTGGTTGATTTGAATATTTAACTCTGATACACACATATCTTTTTGAAGTTACTTTTCATAATGTAAACAAATCCAGGACACTCATGTAAGTGTCGAGGCAGAAAAAAACATGTCTGGCCTTTAGAAATGGAGGTAATTGGTGGGTCCACACCTATGGTGCATCTTACAAGGGTACATGTGAAATTTACTAAATGTAGAATATAAATGTCTTAACACAACAACTAAGAAAATGCTGTGAAGGCTATGTTAACTAGTTTGATGTAAATATTTCAAATTGTATATAAAACCAACACATTGTACCCCATGATTGCATTAATGTACACAGCTATGATTTAATAATAATAAAAAAAGAAATGGAGTGTTGAACTCATTTAATATTTTGTAAACCCATGGGTTTACTTTTAACTGTCTGCTTATGAAGATTACCTGTAACCTTCCTGAGAAGATAGGGGGGAGGGAAAGACATTTCGTTATCTGAAGTTAAAGAAAAAAGCATGAGATGCTCCATTTTAAAACACTGTGCGCCATGTGAAGTAACAGTAGTAATGGTTCATGAGTCTATCTACTATAGTCTATGCTATAATGGAGTTCTGGCATGGGGATTGTCACTTAATAAAAGTGATCAACCACATCTGTCCTTTGCTTTTATTGAATCATGTCTTGCCATTTAAATTACCAATACCTATCCATTAAGGAAGCTTTTACTTTAACTTTAAAATTATACAATAAATAAAAATGAAAATAATACATAGTCTCTCTATCAAATGATAACTTCTGTAACATATAACCTTTAAAATTTATTTCTATGTAGATATATATAATGATAAAAATGTGGTAAAGCTATGTATACTACCTTCTTCTTGTAATCCAATTTTTGTAATCCAATTTTTCATTATTTCACTACATCATTTGTTTTTAACTATGAACATATTTTCATGCCATTGAATAAACATTGACACTATCATTTTTAATTACATGCATTTTACTGTATAGATTTACTATGTCTTTTTTCTGTTGGTAACTTAAATTATTTCCAGTTTTTGTTGTCATAAACAATGTACCTAATTGGGTAAACAGAATGTAATAAATAAGTGATGGACACTTAACCCAATCTAGGGAACTCAGTGGAAGGTTCTCAGAAGCTGAAACCTCTAAGCTGAGATTCAAAAGCTGAGATCTAAGAAACTCATCTGTAAATCCTGAAGAAACATAACACCTAAGCTGAACATCTTTTCCCTTTATTCTTAATCTTTCTTCCATCATTAATTTACTAGACCATTCTTTAAATAGTTTCTTGTTCTCACTGACCCTCAGACTTCAGAAAGAAATCTTTTACTCTTTTTTCTCTTTCCTTCTCACTCTCTCTTCCTCCTGTATTAACATAATGTCGTATTTGTACAATTACAATGAAACTTGTCCTCTTCCTTCTCTAGACATAAATGAATAAACTGATTATGCAACCAAATTCCTTGAATTTCTTGAGTTCCATACTTGAGGATAGTCTCATTTAATTAGGTATAACTAGTCCATCATTAACAAATAAGAACTGTACTCCATATATGGAATCACTGCCTACAAATCCCTACCAGGACATTGGTGAGATAGCTGTTCTATGACTTTACTAATAATAAATAAAGCCACTTTCTGACATCCCAGAAACTGCATATTTGGGGGATTTTGAAAAAAGAAAAGTCAACCTACTTTTGCCTCATCTATGTTCATTTAACCATCCTTTAAAGCCTATTGCCAATGTTGTCCTCTCTATAGAGTCTTAAGAAGTGATCATGGATTATATCAAGGAATTTTTAGAGTTCAGAAAATCTTCAATAGGCCAGGGTGTGATGGCTCATGCCTATAATCCTAGCACTCTGGGAGACTGAGGTGGGTGGATTGCCTGAGCTCCAAGGTTTGAAATTAGCCTGAGCAAGAGCAAGACCCCATCTCTGAAAATAGCTGGGCGTTGTGGGTGGCGCCGGGAGTCCCAGCTACTCAGGAGGCTGAGGCAAGAGAACACTTGATCCCAAGAGTTTGAAGTTTCTCTACCATGGACGACAAAGTAAGTCTCTTTCTCAAAAAAAAAAAAATAGAAAATCTACAAGAATCAAGCTCTTAGACTCCTTAGGAATCATGTTTTGGTTCTTGTTTCTTACTGATATAAGAAAATAATGCCAACATTGAACTTAACATTTTCCTTAAAATTAAGGAAAAAATGAACATGATAAGGACAGCTCTGCTTTCATTAAGGAAGTGAAATATTCAGATGTAAAATGTAACTTGTGAGATGAGTAAACGAGCATTCATTTCCTTTTTCTGAACATCCCTGACTTGAGTAGTGTCATAGATTGCCCATATTTGCAGATGGACTAGTGTAAAAGAAAGTCCAATTTCAGAAGAATTTCTCAAGTTACAAGAAACATACTTTTTGTTTTGACAGAGATCCTTGGCAGATCAATCTTAAGATCTTTGTAGACAATTACAAAAATGTGGTATATCTGGCCTTGATATCTAAAGAAATTGATGAAGGGATGCCATGGTTTGAGTGTGTGCTCCAATTTTATGTTTTGGAAATTCAATCCTCAATTGTGTATGTTGGTATCATTTGGAGGTAAAGTCTTTCGGAGCTAGTTAGGATTTATAAGGTCTTTAAGGTGGGACCTCCATGAAAGATTGGTGGCTTTATAACATGAGGAAGAGAGTTAAGCTGCATGCTCTTGCCTATCACCATGTAATACCCACCGCGATGTTATGACATAGCAATAAGGCTCTCACCCAAGCCAGCATAATGCTCTTGAACTTCCCAGCTGCCAGGACTACAAGAAATAAATTTCTTTTCTTTGTGTGTTACCCAATCTGCGACATTCTGTTTAGAATGTCATCTTGTTGAGAACAGTTCACTTACAGTTTCTATTAGTTAGCAACAGACAACAGACTAACAGAAACTGTAAGTCAACTATTCTCAACAAGATGACATACTAATACTGCAATTCTGGAGATGTGTATATCAATTTCAAAACTAATACTCAGCTCTGTGGCCAAACACCTAGCAGAAACAACTAAAATAAATCCAGAAGTCATCTTTGGTAATGTTAATGTAGATTGAGAATTGGAATGAGTCCTGAAAAAATTTCTTTAGTTTTTTTAAGAATGCAAACACCTACATTCTCCTTACTTGATCAAAATAATCACTTCATAGCAGTGGGTCATTTTTAAAATCCTTTATATTTTAGAAATTGATTGAATAACATTTGGATACTCTGTCATGTTTTGCTCATTCATTGGGTTATATTTTTCCAGTTTTATGAATAAAAGCCTCAGCACACATTTGTGGATTTCAGTTCATATGATCATTGTTGAGAAAGACCTAACACAGGGAGCCGACTGCCCCAGCCATCCCTCAGTAGAGACAGTTCCCTGAGATGCAAGAGAAGTAAGTACAATTTTTGATAATAATAAAATAATCTAATTTAGGCTTCTAATTATTCATGAATTTATATTCCTTTAAGATGCCTCTGTGACCAAGTAATTATTCCCTATGTGAAAGGGGATAGTCACTTGGTCACAGAGGCATCTTTGAGGAATATTAATTCACGAATAATTGTTTTATGTACTGCCTGGTCTCATCTTATTCTTTGCTTCTGTGCTTCTCTGACTGTCTCTCCTATTCTCGTTATCATCTAGTCAGTTTCGTAAATTAAAATTGAAATTTTTCAAATGTAAAAATTAAAATATTTTAACACTAAAAATTCAGAAGAGAGCAAGTCCACGGCCTTGGTGAAAAGCGAGGCCACCTCTAAGCTCAGAGGCTTTAAGCTGTAGAGCCCTTGGGCCAAGTGCCCAGCCATGTCTCCAGGAACATGGGTGTCTCCAGCACCTCAGGGTTGTTTCATTGGCGGGTAGTTTGTGGGTGTTTATATGTGTTTGTAAGGAGGGTAGGTGGTGAGTGAGGAAGTTGCACAGACAGTAGGCATGGCACGTATGTCTATTGTGAGTCAGGAGGATTTGTAATGAATATTTCTCAGAAGTAAAAGCAAACAGGAAGCCTGGGGCTTTCAGTTACTCTTTATGAGGACAGTTCGTAATGACTATCAGACAGGAATAACAAACGCAAGTAAGACCATGAGCTGATACGTGAAAAACATCCATCTTCAGTCTTCCTACACAGATACATGTATGGCTGTCAACACAGATAAGAACAGTCGTCATTTCCACAAAATAAGTGTGATTTTTCTCATTTTTTCTTTAAATTTATTATAATCTTAGTTGTTTATATTTTCCCAAGTTTGATGGTGACATAAGGACAGAAAACCATTTTATTATAGTAAAATAGAAATGCAGATCAAATTAGACATTAATTGGAGATTAACAGTTTTGGGTAGAAAGGTTGGAGAGAATCAGAGTGAATAGTAAACTCTAGGCCTCGAATAAAGAGCATGGTTGGTACTCAACCCAGATGGTTGTTGCCGTTCAAGAATGTTGGCTCAGTGTTGCAAAATCTTCCAGTGTTTTAAAAGAATCAGAAATTTGGAATGTTTCAAAATTAGCAGTCTTCTAATGTTCATATTGATACCAGAATTTCAGGTTCTTGGTCTCGGTGATTTGAAGAATAAATCCGCGGACCACAGATCAGTGGTAAGACAGAATTTATTTACAGAAAAGAATACAAAAAAAACACTAAAGCTCCTGGTAGAGAGAGAGAACTCAAGTGG
>CAUYON010063497.1:0-15178 GCA_963573935.1 Arctocebus calabarensis
TATGAATTGGGCTGCAATAAAGAATCTGGTACAGATATCTTTGTTGTAATGTGATTTTTGGTCATCTGGGTATATACCAAGTAAAGGAATTATAGGGTCAAATGGCAAGTCTATTTTTAAATCTCTGAGTGTTCTCCAAACGTCTTTCTAAAAGGGATGTATTAGTTTGCATTCATATTTCTGTGGTGTCACTTGTAATATCTCCTTTTTCATTTCTGTCTGAGCTTATTTGAGTTCTTCTGTTCCTGGTTAATCTTGCAGGAGGTCTAAGAATTTTGTTCATATTCTCAAAGCCAACCTTTTTCTTTCATTGATCATTTGTTTGTTTTCCATTTTATATCTTATATATTTATATTCTACTATTTCATTTCAGTCAGAAGTAAGAAATCGTTTACTTCTTGATATAATTTTCAGAAGAAAGAGAACCAAATTTTCTGATGGATTGGGTGAGGCATGAAAAAGAATCAATTAAATGATGACACCAATGTTTTTGCCTAAACAACTGAAAAATAAAATGTCAGAAATGCTTATCTATAGGGGTGGAAAGGAGATGCGAAGATATAAGTTTAGTTCTATTAGAGTCTAAAATAACTCTCAAATGTCTTTCTCTGTGCTAGAGGAACTAATTCACATACATATGAGGCTTAAAACTGTAGTATAGATATGGTCATACAATGTCTATGAGATAGAAAGGAAATAGTTACTGGTGATGTCAACATTAAAAGGCAAGAAATAAGGTAGAGCTATAAAAGAAAACTGAAAAGAAGAAATCAGGGACATAAAAGGTAAACCAAGAAAGCATGGAATCCTTCAAGAGCAAATAAAATATTGACAAAAAGGGAGATATGATCAATTTTGTCAAATGCCGCTGATAGATCAGGTAAAACTGAAGCCTGCTCCACATCATGGAGGGCATTGGAGGTCATCAAAAGTCCAAAAACAATAGATGCTGGCTTAAATGCAGAGAGAAGGAATGCATGTATACTGTTGGTAGAACTACAAATTAGTACAACCTTTATAGAAAATAGCATGGAGATTCCTCAAAGAACTAAAAGACTTACCATTTGATCCAGCAATCCCAATCTCAGATACTGAGTATCTGCCCAAAGGCAATGAAGTAATTTTATTCAAAAGATACCTGAACTCAAATGTTTATTGTAGCACAATTAACAATTGTAAAGATGTGCAATCAACCCAAGTGACCTTCATTCATGAGTAGATTAATAAAATGTGGTATATGTATACCATGGAGTACTACTCACCCTTAAAAAGGATGGATTATATCCTTTGCAACTATTTGGATGGAACTGGGGAGTCTAATTTTAGGTGAAGTATCTCAATAATAGAAAAACAAACACCACATATACTTGCTATTAAATTGGAGCTAACCGATGAGCACACATGTTCAGAGGGAAGTAAAACTCAGAGGAAACCAAGGAAGGGGGGAAGGGGATGGTCAAAGACCTACCTAATGGATACAATGAACACTATCTAGGTGATAGGCACACTTAGGGCTGTGATTCCAGCATTACAAATGCAATCCATGAATTTCCAGTGCAAAGCCCTTGAGTAATGATACAACTTGAGATCCATAGTGCAGAGAATTGATACATGGAGACCATACCTAGTAAGAGGAGAAAATGAAGAGTCGATGGGTACAGGAAGGTGAATACTTGTGGTTGGTAGTTCCTTATGGAGTGAAAGAAGCAAGGTCATCTTTTGATGACTGTGCTCAGGTCTGTTTATGTTCTGTATGCAACAAAATCATTTACAGTAATAAGGAAGTTTGAGATTTTCCAATGAGTCAACAAAGGACAAATCAGTGAAGCAGATGATAAAGACAAAAGTATAGAACACTATGCCAAAGACAGAAGGAGTACACCCTGGAGGCACAAATGCCAAGTTCAGAGATGTGGATCATCTACTTAAACCCCTGATTTAACTGTTCTTTAAGCTTTGATTTCTTTTAATCTCCTACTTCTATGTGTGCATTTTATTATCCAAATGAAGATATAAAAATGTAAAACTCTAAAACTAAAATTTTCATTCGGTTGTAGAGCTGAATGCCGGGGTTTCCGTTAGGAGAGTAAACTAGAACAAGTATTAGCCACACTTAAGATTTGGACTGTACTAGTTTAGGAGCATCAAATTATAATTTAATATATAATATTTTTTGCATAATATTATACATAAATGAAAGTTACATTGAGATAATGGTCACTAATGCTTCCCTTTAATTGACAGTATTAACCCCCAAACTATGAGAAATAACTGTATTCATCTCACTCAGAGACATTTAATGTTACTCACTGAGTGTAGAGTAGTGTAAAATATGCATTGGACCAATATTAAAAACATAAATATTGTTGCCTGACCTCAAAAAGTTTCAGGGGTGTTTAATTCATGGCCTGCAGGCTGCATGTGGATTATGTGGGAACACTTGCTCATCTATAGTGGCAAATATCAAATCAGCCTATAGTACTTTAAGAGGGGGTGTGTGTGTGGGGTAATAAAAGGAAATATATGCCAATATATATTTTTTCACTTTTGTTTAATTGAATACATTGTACTTGTCTTTCACAAGAAGTAATGCCTTGAGAAAAATTTTTGTTCATTTCACATAGGAAATGAAGATAAACCTTTTCTTCTGTTGTGTCCTTGTTTGCAGACCCTTCTAAACATATTTTTCACTCTAGTTTCTGGAATCATTGGAAAATCCTTCTGTAAGTAATAGCGTAAATGCTATTGCCAAAGTTTAAATTTGGGTTTAAAAACAAAGAAAAGAGCAAAATGGGTAAATTGAGAAGATAATTTTTTCAGAGCAAAAGTGATAGTCTAACAAGAAAATGAAGAATTTCTAAATCAAAATGTATCACTATTAAAGACTATCCATGATCTTTTACCATTTGATAATTCTGATAATTGTTGGACATGACACCTCTAATCATTTAAACATAGAAAGATCAAAAGATTCCCTTGAAATAGGATAGCAAAGTCTTCACAGGAATCCTTTCAGGGTGGACTGACCTTCTCCTTGAGACCCAAGAGCTATTTACACAGTGGCCACTTCAGCATTCCCTATTCATAAAGCAGCATATAACTATGCAAATATCCACTCCAGGCCTGACCCCCCACTCATAACTGTCATGTGTATTGAGTGTATTTCATTTGATGGGAACAAAATATTGGCTTTCTTCTTGTCCGTCAGAGAATGCCAAAGCACTATCCTCTTAAAAAATGAACACATACATGAATCAATAAATAGAAAAGTTTTGAATCCAATAAAATCGGTACACCTATCCTCTTCCATACTTATTATGACTTATTTTTCCTTTGTAGCGTCGTGTTTGATATTGATCCCTCCTCCCGGAGGGACCACCCCTCTCTTTACTTCCACAGTCTTACACTTCAACAGTCCCCTCACCCATATGACATCTTACTTGAACAACTCCAGTCTCGAGAATTGTCAACTCTGCTAAAACCATATGTCACATTTTGTCCTTATCAATCATTTGGTATTTATGTTTTTAGTCTTATATGTTTGTTTGTATCTTATGAATTCTCAAACTTACCTTAATTCATTTAGCAAATATTTATCAGTATTTCTATTGAGTGGGGCTATAAAAATCAGGCAGATTTGCAAATTTGATGATGATTTGGTATTTCCTTGCTGTATAATCTTGAACTCCCTGCATTTTACTTTCCACAGTTTAGACTAAGGATATTAATGGCTATTTCCTGTGTATAATAATCAGTCAATAAATGGTGGTGCTGCTGACAACAATGACAAACGTGACAATATTAACAGCTATTTTTTCTTTCATTTTTTTCTTTTAGTGTGCTTGAACTGATGTGATCTTTTATTCAACACAACCTGGATATTTTTATATATTCTTTTATTAAAAATATTTCTCTGATTTATTTCAGCCAAAACCCAAAGAACCCATTCAGATTATATTCTAAATGCACTATGTTCAGAAGCATTCTCTGGCAGAATATATATCTTTTTGTAATTTTAGTATTAATATAATTGTAATCAAAATTTATCCTTATTCTTAGTAAAAATTATGTGATACTGCTGCCAAAAGAACACTTTCAAATAATATTAATGAAACAGAGTAGAAAGTCCAGAAATGCACCAAATTATTATTAAGCATTTAGATTTTTAAAAAAGAATTTCAAATCAGTGGAGAAAAGATAGATTATTTAATAAATTGTTTGGATATCCAGGTGAGGGGGTAAAAGCTGGATCCACTAATACAATATACTGAAGTAAATTCTAAATATATCAAGGATTTACAAATTAAGAGGGAACAGAGGGAGGGTGAGAGAGAGAAAAAAAGAAGAGGAGAGAGACAGACAAACAAACAGACAATGAATGTAGAAAAATGGGCGGGAGAAATTTTTTTTATAACTGGGAAAAGACTTTTTGATAAATCTAAGGATTTTATATCTTAGTATTTCAATAGTAAGAAACTAATTTCTTAAGTTAATATGTAACCCCTAAGCATTCAAAAAAGTTATTGAAAGATATAAATGATTACTAAATTAAAAATATATAGCATATATGGTTCTGTCTTTCTTTCTTTCTTTTTTTTTTTTTTCAAGACAGAGTCTCACTCTAATGCCCAGGCTAGAGCGCTGTAGCATCATAGCTCACAACAACCTCAAACTCTTGGGCTCAAGCCATCTTCTTGATTCAGCCTCCCAAGCAGCCAGGACTACAGGAGCCTGCCACAACACATGGCTATTTTTGAAGACTGAGTCTTGCTCTTGCTCAGGCTGTTCTCAAACTACTGAATTCAAGTAATCCACCTGCGTCGGCCTCCCAGAGTGCTAGGATTACAAACATGAACCACCAGGTCCAGCCACATTTATGGTTCGTAAGCCCATAAATTGGTGCTCAATTTGAGTCACAAAATACAAATTATATACCTTTTATTAGATTGGCAACTCTAAAAAAAAAGCTGGTGGCAGACTTCTGATGAAAATATAGAGAAACAGATTCTCCAGTTGCAGATGGAAATTTTTTATATTTATGTAGGTTTATTTACCAATATTTTTCAGAGTTTTACATGTACATACTTTACAAAGAAAATTTACCTCTAAGTACATATTACATGTATGCTAGTTCATGTTCAAAATGATGTATGCTTAATAATAGTCATAGTAATTTCAGTCGTAGAATTTGAACATGAAAACAAATACTCATCAATAGAAAACTGGAGGTTTTATTACACTTTCACAACTAAAATCCTATTTATTTTACAAAGAACTCAATATACTGATTTTTAATTATCCCAAGATGTATCATTCCATTTCAAAATCAACATGTAGTCTGTGTGTACAATATGCTGCTATTCGGGTAAAAATGAGAAAAATATGTTTATTTACTTACCTTTGGTTGCAATTGCGTGGAAAATCTTTGTGAGGATACAAAGGAAAGTAGGAACAGTTGTTTTAAAGAGGGTAGAATGGGTGCAGGAAAAAGATGATGGGAGATAATTTTTACCGTAGTTCCATTTGCATCTTTTGAATTTTGTAACCTAGATACATTGCCTATTTAAAAGCGTAAAAGATGTAGATAATTTTTGAAAACTCTATAATTGGCCATGTTTTGAGAGCAACAGCAACAAACAGTATAATCGCTTCATATCTTTTTTATATAAACACAGATTCGAGACACTGCCAGTATCTGTCACTTAATTATCCTACTAACATGGAAGGGAATACATTCTAAGAGACCCTGCCAGATGTCGTTTCTTTCCCTCTTGAGACCCACTTCATCCTCCTCCTGTCCCTGCCCTGGAGACCCACTTCCATGCACAAAGTCCTGCGTCTCTTTTGCCTCTGGCTTCTGGATGGATACAGCCAATTGGTAGATGACCAGAAAAGAAGAGAGCAAAGTCAGGATGCCTCCCTATCCACAGGGCTGGGTTGCTCCATTGCTTGTTTCATACTCACTGACTCTCTCCTGAGATGCATCCCGAACGTCAGCCCTAGGAGCATTAACAGTCCCACTGTTACTGACCCAAACTTGCTGCCTAAATATTATGACTTCCCTTCACTCCACTCTCAATCTTTTTTAATAGCTTCATTAAATTTTCCTTAAATTATTGGAATGATCATTGTTTTCTGTCTGGACCCTGACTATTGTGTTGTTGTAATTATTATTAGAATGAATAAAAGTGGATATTTAATTGTTGACATGAACAATGTACGAAGAAATAGTTGTAGAGTTTTATCTAACTTCAAAAGAATATGTATGTCAAAATCAAGGGCATTTCAGTTAGTCTACTGGTTTCAAAGGCCTGTTTCCTTTCATCTTTTCCTTTTTTTCTTTTTTCACTTGATTGCTAAGCATTTTACTGTTTAATAGTACACTCTTAATAGTGATACCAGAATTTCATCTTCAGTAGGTTCTTGGGCTCAGTGATTCAAAGAGTGAATCCACAGAGCACAGATCAGTGGTAAGACAAGATTTATTTTAAAGAAAAGAATACAAAAAACACCAAAGCTCCTGGCAGAGAGAAAAAAACGAAGTCAGGGGGATAAAAGCCCTTTCTCTCTCTCTCTCTGGGCTCTTTCTCCAGGGGTATATGTAGTCACATGGGTTCCTTGTAGTCACATGAGGCCAGGACTTGGTAACAAATGAATGGTATAGTCCCTTCCCCTGGGCAAGGTAAATGAGTACATTAATAAATGGATACAGTCCCTTCCCCTGGGACAAGGTGAATGAATGTATTAAAATGGACACAGTCCCATCTGCTAGGGTAGGGTGAATTAATGTATTAATGAATGGACACAGTCCATTCATGGAATTGAGGCCTCGGAAACTTACATGAAATTGACCTAGGCATAGGAAATGGGGGTTCCCTGTTCAGCCATAAGTGCAAGGGGAACGAGACACTAAGAGGCTGGTGTGTCCCCGGCAGTTGTCTGGCCCCTCAGGCTACTGGAGCCTCTGACAGGGGGCACCCCCTCGCCTACCCTCCAGCCTGCTGGTTCCTCTGCCATTGCTACTGCACCAATATGGCCAAGACGGAGGTGGCAGGTCTGCTCCTCAGCTCCAGGTCGTCACCTGCCCTGTATCAAAAGGATAGACAGTAGAAAAGAGTTCAATGAAATTTCTTTATTTAGAAGGAATGAAAAAATATCCTGATATCCCAGTCTCTTCCCATTGCTCCTTGATGATTTACCTTTGTTTATCATTAGAATACAAGTACCATACCACATATGACAGTCGTCCACTTTTAAAAAAAATCCACTTTAAAAAAAAACTTTGGATTAGTATGAGGTTACATAAAATTAGGTTACACAGTTTGCATTTGTAAAGCAAAGTCCAATTTGTAGTTGGGTACCATTTCCCTGTACATTGTACCTGTTAGGTGGAATTTACCAAATCCCCTCTCCCTCCACCCTTCTGGAATTTAATTGAATTTGTCTCTCATGTGGATCCAATGTCATTAATCTACAAGTTTTGATTTAGTATTGAGTACATGGGATGCTTGATTTTCCCAGCTTGCTTATGATACTTAGGAGAATGTTCTCCAAATGCATCCAAGTTGTAACAAAAGATACAAAATATTCATCTTTTTATGGTTGAATAGTATTCCCTGGAATACATATACCACAGTTTATTAACCCATTCATGTGTAGAAGGGCACTTGGATTGTTTCCACATTTTTGCCATTGTATATTGGGCTTCTATAAATGTTTGAGTGCTTACGTCCTTATGATAAAATGAAGTTTGTTTTTTTTTTCTTTTGAGTAGATCCTTAGTATTGGAATTATAAGATGAAATGAAAGGTCTACTTTTACTTCTCTGAGGAATCTCCATACTTCTTTCCATGAAGACTGTACTGATTTGCAGTCCCACCAACAGCGCAGGAGTGTTCCCTTCTCTCGGCACCCACACCAGCGTCTGTTGCTATGGGATCTTGTGATGTGGGTGTAACTTCTGCATTTTTAACATAAGTGTACTCATGGTACCCCCATTTGGTTCATGTGTCGGATCATTTTTTTCCTTAGGTCATCTGACATCATGAAAGACAAATGTCAACCACAGCTATAGCTATAGACAGTGGCCCCTTGTGCTTGTTTTAGTAAATGTATGTTATTTCGAATGGCAGAATCATTACAACACTTTATAATGATACAAGAAGTAACCAGGAAATTTTTATATAGACAGATGTTCAGTGGTTATCTTGTGACAGGCACTCAAACAAGTTGTCAAACCTAAAAATGATTTGTGCTTTTTCTCTTATAAAATGTAAGTTTCAAACTTTCAGCCTTTTCTGTGATGTCTAGTTGAATAGCATTTGGTACATGGTCTATGAACAGACACACACACACACACACCTCAATTCATGTACCCCTTTAAGATAAAGATAATTTTTCACAGTAATAAAAAATTGTTATTTTTTTTAATGTGCTACAGACAGAATATTCTGAAAAACGTTATTTTTGTTTGGATATGTTTTAATAACTAACTGGATTTGTTGACCAAATATGTAAAATTATTACCTTAAATATCTTTTACATCTGTGTACTTGTATAACTTGGAGATGTTTTTTAAGCTCTTATAAAATCTTTTAAATAAAGAACTTAAAAGAGCCTAGGGATCAGGCCTCAGGTTCAACATAAACTTTCCACTAGTTTACAGGGATTACTAATAACTATCAAGTAAGATTGAGAATTTTTAAGAAAAATTTTAAGGTTATTTGCTTAACTGTTAGATGAGATTACTTAAAATGATCGTTATTGTTATTAATAAAATACATCAGTGGTATTATTGCTGACTATGGTGGATTTTCTTCACCTGGATTTCTTTATCTCTGTGCTAGAGCTTTCCTAGCAATGATGCTAATTAAACCAAATTTGGAATGAAAGCTCAGTACCATAAAGTAACAAACCAGGATCTCAAAATATAATGAAGAATATTCAATAATAAAATGCTTTACTAGGTAGTATTACTAAGTTTTAGAGAGAGCTAAACTAGCTTGACTAACACATATAATAAATTTAAAATTATTTTAAAATAGTAATTCTATCTCATTTTCAATTTAATTTTCTGTATGCTTTATGATATACATGTATTACTATGGAAGAATTTGAATGTAACTTGGTTTTATCTGTTTTTAGTATAGATTTTTAAGGTGCTCAAAATGATGTTTTGAATTTGCGTAGTGAAATGATTACTTTAGTCAAGCAAATCGATATCCCCATCATCTCACAAGCTTATCTCCTTTTTTTGTGACAAAAGCACTTACAGTCTAATTGCTTAACAAATTTTCAGTATGCAATATGTCATTAGCTACAGTCTTACTGTAAGCTATACATTAACTTGCTAAACACATCCTACATATCTGTGTGCCCTTTGGTCTACATCTCCCTATTTCCTCCCCTCCCTCTTAACCCTGGTAACCACCATTCTAGTCTCCATTTCTATGTACTGAACTTTTATTTTAGATTTCCCATATAAGTAAGATCATGGAGTAATATTCTTTCTGTGTCTGGATCATTTCACTTGATGTGCACCAGCATCATTAATATTGTTGGAAATGGCAGGATCTCCATCTTTTTTAAAACTGAATATTTCACTGTGCATAGAGTTGAACCCTGGGTTGACACAGGGGTTAGGAATGCTAACCTCCTGTAACTTTTGACTCCCCCCAAAACTTAATTACTTATGGCCTATTGTTAACCAGAAGTTTCATTGATAACATGAATTGTTTGATGAATACATATTTTGTATGTGTATTAGATTATGTATTCTTAAAATAAAGTAAGCTAAAGAAAATGTTATTAAGAAAATCATAAGGAAGAGAAAGTTTATTTATTATTCATTAAGTGGAAATGGAATATCACAAAATTCTTCCTCCTTGTCATCTTCTGAGGAAGAGAAGGGATTGATCTTGCTGTTCTCACGGGTAGCAGAGGTGAAATAAAATTCGTGTATAAGTAGACCTGTGAGTTTCCAATTGGTGTTCAAGGGTCATGTGTATAGCTATCGAAATCTATTTATTCATTCCCTCCATCAATGTACACTTAGTGGTTTTCATTCCTTAGCTATTGGGAATAGTGCTGCAGCAATCTTAAAAGTATAGATATTGCTACAAGAAGCTGATTTCCATTTCCTTTGGGTACATACTCAAAAGAGGGATTGCTGGGTTATTTGGTAGTCCTCTTTTATGTTTTTTTGAGGAATCTCCATACTATGTTTTGCCATATGATTGTATCAATTTACATTTCCACCAACAGTGCATATGAATTTTCTTTTCTCCATACACGCCCTTGTCAACACTTGTTATCACTTTTCTTTTTGATATTAGCCATCCTATAGGTGTGAGGTGATACTTTATTGTCATTCTGATTTTCATATTTCTGATAATCAGCGATTTTGAGCACCTTTTTATATACATTTTGGTCATTTTATGGCTTCTTCGGAGAATTTCTATTTAGATCTTTTGCTATTTTTTAAGTTGTTTTTTTGCTATTGAGTTGTTTGAGTTCCAGATACATTTGAATATTGATTCTTTATCATATACAGGGTTCACAAATATTTTCTGCTTTTCTGTGCAGAAAATTTTTGGTTTAATGTAGTCCCTTGTTTATTTTTGTTTTTGGTACTTGAGCTTTCTGTGTGATATCCAAAAATCATTACCAAGGCCAATGTCATGGAGTTTTCCCCTATGTTTTCTTCTAGGAGTTTTATAGTTTCAGGTCTTATGTGTAAATTTTTAATCTATTTTGAGTTGATTTTTGTGTATGGTGTAAGGTAAGGTTCCAATTTTGTTCTTTTGTTTGTGAGGTATTTGGTTTACCCAGAATTCTTTTGGAAGGGAGTGTCTTTTGCCCCTTGTATCTTCTTGGTGCATATGCTTAGCTTTATCTCTGGGCTCACAATCTGTTCCATTGATCTGTGTGCCTGTTTTTACATCAGTGCCATACCTTTTTGATTGCTATAGCTTTATATGCATATAACTCTTGAATGAATGTAGAAAGCCTCTGGGAATTGTTCAATTGTTTTTTCTTTCAGAACTGTATGGTGAAAAAGTTCAGTGACCCATTTATTCTTTTAATAATTCACTTGAATGTGTTGGAGCCTAGGGATTAGGCCTCAGGTTGAAAATAAACATTAGAGGAAGCACTCTCATCTTGAGGTTACTGCTAATACTGAACAGATTAGAAAGGGCCTTAGAAATTCTCTTACAGGTGTTAGTTTTGAATAGTAATTTTCAGGCTTCAGAATAGAACCTCTGTCAGCTTTGTTTTATTCTTTTTAATTTAAAATGAGAGGGAGAAAGAAAATGATTTGCTATCGAAATAATTTGTGCAAGTGAACACAGCTCAATTAGCTTTTAAATGTATATTTTAATTAGTGTTCTGACTCAGTGCCTAATTTGAATGTTGTCATTTATCTGTGGTTTAGAATAGTCCATGCCAAGATTTATTTACTTTTGTTCATTAGGAAGAACAAAGAGTTGGCTTAATTCCACCCCACTGCTCAGCATGTTATTAATGTAAAGCGTCTTGTGGTTTTAATTACCACACAAATATGTCATACCTATCCAGGATATATACACTCTTCTCAGAAAAGAGCTTTCCTATTAATTTCTTCTACCAAATTAGTGATATTCATTTATATGTTCCTTTAGTTAATAGAGTAAATATTTAAGGAATGTTTACTGTATGTTAAGTAGGGTTCCATGTGCTGTAGATACTGCAGTTAAAAAAAAAATTAAAAACTTTCATCCCCTCACAGAGGTGACATTCTAGTAGAAGAAACAAACAGTAAGCAAGATAAATAAATGAGAGATAAGATGTTCCCTTGTGATAAATAAAAACAAGTAACTATGTTGAGAGGAGCCAGTGAGATGAGAGGACATTTTAGTAACTTGTTTGAAGTAGTAGGGTATGAAGATATTGGGTGAAGAGTCTTCCATGCTGAGAAAAGAATGAATGCAAAGCTGTCAAGGTGCACTTAGCATGTTGGGGCAAGTGCAAGAAGCCAGTCTTACCAGGTTAGGGATACACAGGGAGACGAAATTGGCAGCACCTTCTAGTTTTGTAAGATGACTAAATAACTGAATAAGAATGGGGTCCATTGTACATTTAGTAAGTTTCACCAGTACCCTTCTAAGATGCACCGTAGGTGTGATCCCACCAATTGCTCTCCCTCCATCCATCCTCCCTCCTCCCCTCCCCTCCCTTGCCCTTTTCCCCATATTCTTGTGCTATAATTGGGTTTTAGCCTTCACATGAAAGCTATAAAACTTACTAAATGTACAATACCAATGTCTTCATATAGTGATTAAGAAAATGCCATGAAGGCTATATTTAACAGTTTGATGAAAATATTTCAGATTGCATATGAAGTCAGCACATTGTGCTCCATGACTGCACTAATGTACACAATTGTGATTTAATAAAATTATTTAAAAAAAAAAAGAATGGGGTCCATTTACATGATCCCTTTGCCGGCTGTTTCCAGAGAAGTTGCATATTCTTAACATGTTGTTCCAATAAGCAGGTGATAAATTATATCCAATTAGACGAAGGTGGTAGCAGTGATGTGGTAAGATTCTGTTCTAGTTTTGATTTTTTTTAGAGACAGAGTCTCACTTTGTCACCCTCGGTAGAGTGCTGTAGTGTCACAGCTCACAGCGACCTCCAGCTCTTGGATTTAGGCAATTCTCTGGCCTCAGCTTTCCCTGTAGCTGGGACTACAGGCACTCGCCACAATGCCTGGCTGTTTTTTGTTGCAGTTTGGCCGTGGTTGGGTTTGAACCAACCACCCTTGGTATATGGGCCCAGCACCTTACTCACTGAGTCACAGGTGTCACCCTTTCTATTCTAAATTTCAAGGTAGAGTTGACAGAATGTATTGGTGAATTGGACATGAAGAGTATTCATTACTAAATATGCGTAACAATTAACCCAAAATTATATTGACCTAAATACAGACACTTACTAAAACACAATTGTTCCTGTGTGTCAGAAATTTATGCATAGCTTATCTGAGTCCTCAGCTTCAGGACTTCTATCTCAAAAGGCTGTAATCAACATGTCAACCAGGGGTCTACAGTCGTCTCAAAATCCAACTAGGGCAAGATTTGCTTCCCAGCTCACCCAATTGATAGTTGACAGAATTCAATTCCAAGCCAGAAGGCCTTCTTTATCAAAGCAGCCATGCAAGAATAGTCAGAGAAAATATCAGCAAGACCAAAGTAAGAGTTTTATAACCTAATCACAGAAATGATAGCCCATCTCCTTGATCATAAACTATTGGATAGGAGAAAATCACTAGGTCCAGTACACACTCAGGGTTTTACACAAGGCCATAAAAACTAGAGAGTAGAAATCTTTGGAAGCTATGTCAGGTGTCTGAGGTATGAAGGAAAAAAAGAGTGAAGAATGACTCTCATGTAAATAATAGTAAATGGGATTATCTTACTTGATTTTGTGTCTTCAAAATTTTGTTTTTCTTTTTTGAATTGCATAATTCAAATTGTTATAGATTTTAAGTTCCATATCTTCATTGTCTTAATACATTTGAGCTGCTATAACAAAAAATACTATAGACTGGGTGGCTTATAATCTACAGAAATTTATTTCTATCAGTTCTAAAGGCTGTGAGGTTCAAGATCAAGCTGCCAGCAGATTTGTTTTCTAGTGAAGACTCATTTCATGGGTGGCTGTGTTCTCATGAGGCAGAAGGGAAGAGGGAGGTCTCTGAGGTCTCTTGTAAGTACACAAATCCTATTTCCAAAGGCTCCACCCTCACGACCTAATCACTGCCCAAAGGCCTCATCTCCTAGTACCATCACAGTGGAGGTTAAGATTTGAGAGGAACACATTCAATCCATAAAATCCAGTATACCCTTAAAAAAACTAAAAGATTTCCTGCTTCCATTCATTTGCCTTAGGCAAATGTCTTATTTTGTTCACCACACTGGTTTCTGGAAGCAACCCAGGAATGTTTTTTGAGTGTTCAAATGTACTTATTGTTAGCTTATAGAAAGAAGCCCAGAAGCCTAGCCCTCAATAAGAAGTCAACAAAGGCAATTATTACTCCTGTTTACTAAGAGATTTAATAAATCTAGACATAAATTTCACAAATTTAGGAAGGAATTAATTTTTTTTTTTTTTGAGACAGAGCCTCAAGCTGTCACCCTAGATAGAGTGCTATGGCATCACAGCTCACAGCCACCTCCAATTCCTGGACTTGAGTGAGTCTCCTGCCTCCACCTCCCAAGTAGCTGGGACTACAGGTGCCCGCCACAACGCCCAGCCACTTTTTGGTTGCAGCCGTCATTGTTGTTTGGCGGGCCCGTGCTGGATTCGAACCCACCAGCTTAGGTGTACGTGGCTGGCGCCTTAGCCAGTTGAGCCACAGGCACCAAGCCAGGAATTAATTTTTTTAAGGTTACATAATTTGTCCAAGTTCTTAGAGCCAGTAAGTGGCAGAGCTGGAGTCAATCTGAATTTATAGCCCATCTTCTTTATACAACAGCTTTTAGTTTTTAAAAACTTTGTATTTGTAAGAGACAAAACCAACACCTTAAAGTCATCAAAAACTGGTTACTTGCAAAGTAAGTATTCATTTCATTGTGAAATGAAAATACAATTGAAACCTACAAAAGGGAATAATTCAAGTGGGCTGGAATAGAAAAGTTGTCTCAGAGAAGATAAGATTAAAGTTGGGCAGGCAGGAAGTATGCAGATTCTATTGTACTTGGTGGTTTGTGCATAGGAAATTATTACAGAAATGTGAGTGCAAGATTGATATCAGTAGAGAATGACTAAATACTTTCTTTTAATTCTGGAAAGTTACATATTTCCTGTCTCATTATAAGTTTCCTTTTATTTATTGTGGCAATTGAAGAAATAAAAAATGAAGAGTGGTACCGTACACTGTATTCTTTCATCATCCCATCAATACAGAAAAATAATTTAACGATTCTTTGTTGCTGCCACTGAGCCCCCCCAATCAATGATGCAGAGGCAGCACCACAGATGAAATGATTGTTTTGAAAAGGAATGACTCATGGGGCATTTCAACAAATTTATTTCTTCCAACAAGGCTTATATAGGCACATAACTTAATGAACAAGACATGACTCAATCTTATGACTTAATCAATAAACATATGATTTAAACTAGGCCCCAGGCC